>UXSR01005196.1:222065-275695 GCA_900604375.1 Mesocestoides corti | reverse complement strand
ATAAAGTTAATTGCTGCATAGAATTTGCATTAATCTGTTATATTAGAAATTTACTCTCAATAATCAATCAATTAAATAAATTACGGGCGTTCAGGAACATCTTGGCTACAGAAACCCTTTTCCATAATATTGTGTTTGAATAGCGAGACCATTTACACAGGACCTATTCATCAGCGTTGGTCTTAAGCACCAAATGTAAATTGAATATTTAATGGTTAAAGCATTTTTTTTCTAAATTTGCCCAGCCCATAAAAAAATTAATGTGTAATACTTGCGTTTGTTGGCATATTGTACGAAGGTCAGAAGCAGTGATCCGAACAGTGGCCTGATATCCTGTTTTTGTGAATAATTTCTTTTTAGTTTAGTCGAAGAAAAAGGTATGCAGACAACCCAGTCGGATTCATTACAAGGTAAGCATAACAATGATTGGTGCATCCACATTGCTCCAACTTAATACAATTACTTCATGGTCACGATGTCTTTTGAATGAGATCTCGCTTCTGGTTCCCAAATTCGAGATTTGTTATGTTGCATCATCCTAAATCCTTCTCATAAAATTTTCTAACACGTTTCTGAAATCCTATTTAATGTTTGTTGGGACTCTGGTTACCATTTGAAGTTGAGTTTTGAAATTAGTACCTTTAATCAGTTTTTAAGGCATCATTAATTCAAATGAATGGGTTAAAATGGCTTGCTAAAAAAGTTAATTCCTGCTCAGTCGCCAGAGCCAACTTCCGACTAAATTTAGCTAGCAAATTACAAGAATAGCTCACAGCTACGACAGGCAGTTGAAATTAAGTTCCGATATTGCTAAGACCTTTTAACGTGTTTTTCTCAAAGTTGCTGAAGTAAGAGAATCCAAAAAAAAAACAAAATGTTGTGAATATTTGCGCTGACTGGTGACGACAAAAGAGGTTTTGCCTGACGGCTGGTCAAAGCCGGTAACCGAATTCCATGTAAGAGATTGTTCTTTTGAAGACCTTCCAGCGTCTCGAAGAACCATTCTTACACTAGGCTATTACATATACTATCACTAAGTAAATTAGGTCATTTTTGGATGGTATCACACCCACCATCACATTTCTGCTCTGATTTCCCAATCGCAAGAGTTCGTTAAACGTCATTCAATGGCGCAAAATATACAAGGCTGAATTGGGTGTCTGTCTTCGGAATTCAGGTGCTCTCCTGGACAACGTTCGTCAACAGTTTATGACAGAAAAGTTCCATAGCCATTTTTAATATCTTTTAAGATAAGATGGAGTCAAATTCGAAGCCAGACGAATGGTGTCTTAAGGACCTTGAAGAAGAAATTGACGCCCAAAAAACCCGAGAAGTCATTCAGGAATGCCTGGAGCACCTTTCTGAGCTCGGGTCCGACGACGCTGGTGACGAAAACGACGCCATGCCCGCTGTATTAGCTCTTAATGTAACTTAGTGTAAATAAATGAAATTAACACCTTTTCTCCGGGGTATAAAGGTCACTTGACCAAACGAAAAGCATTTATTTGCATCCATATTTTAGCGGTAAATATGCTGCACAGAAATTGCTGTCAAAACCAGTAATTTCGAACCGAACCCAAAACCATTTCTACTTTGTCGAAGATTTAGTGTTTCACTAGTTCATCCCACTCTGATTGTGTTCACAAACTTCTGTTTCAGACCTCAAAAATCGTTACCTCTAAATCATTATCCGGTTACATTCCCAATCTAATGTACTTTTTTTCAAAATTTGGACGGAATCTCCACCTAAGTCAAGGTGGTCACTTGTACCTATTCATATCTAGAGCATGTGGGCTAAATAAGCTCTTTACATTTAAATGAGAAATAAACTGATTTAGAAGTGTAGATCAATAAAGGCTGCATTTAAAGATATTTACGACTAAAGGCAAAATGAAAAAGCATTGTCATTCTCGGATTTCCGTCAAATGATTAACTTAGTTTCCAAGAGGTGTGTGGAGACGCATACTTTAAAATCCATAATTTCGAGAAAAAGGAGACACTTTTGTCGCAAACAACATACCTGCCTGCATTAAAGCACCCGGATTGGTCCCTACTCAAACTAGGGGTTTAGGTTGCATGTGCTTCCTCTGTGTCATACTGCCTTCCCTTTGCTTATTAGTAATCGTAAGCGGTTCTAGATATTTTTGGGGCCAACGGCTCTGTAAGATTCCCATCTAACCAAATGAAATGAACTAGCCTTAATCAAAATTAGCATAATTCGATCCTGCGCAATACTTAAAGGAAGAAAAGGGATATTAATTATATTGGGGACATATTTTTCCTAAACTGACAACTCAGAATACAGGAGGATTCCACGCAGGAACTCCGTGTCTGCAGCCACTTGAAATAATTTCTGGAGGTTCACTAGGCTGTCCCTTGGTAGCTACATGATCACTTTTAAGAATGGCCAGGAACCATTTAATCCTCGTTCGCGGGAAATCTAAGAACGTTTTCTCATGTTCGGGATGTCGAAAATCACGGGTCGTCTAGTAGTGTAAGCAATCAGTTCCCATGGCGAAGGAAAAACTTAGCAAAAATTAATCATTGACCACGGAAAAAGAGTGCAGATAATCGGATGCTAATTTCTATAACTTACCTCAATCTTAAAAAACATTAAACGCGCTTCTCTTGCCTACTGGTTAAAAATTGCGCCCATCATCGCCTGTGTTCTCGGGCACTGTTAGAATTAACCTCGCAGATACTAGGTAGTGCAACACAATATCACACATTCCACTTGAATTATATCAGAGCTTATTGATACCTGCTAGTCTGTAGTGTGGTGATTAGACTGTAATCTTCAGAAAGCGAGTCAATTTAGACGAGAAAAAATGGGAATATGTTGCAGAAAATGAGGAATCACTCCACAATGAATCCCCCATTTACGAAAATAGTCGAGTGGATGATAAACGAAGTAGTCGCAGACAGGCTTAGAAAGGCTAGCGAGGATTTGGTAACCATTACTATTAGCACCGAAATCCGCAGAAAACACCAGAAGGCCAAAAAAATTAGGTTTGGTGCCAAAGTTACGGAAAAAAACACTGCGAAAAAAGTTCAAGCATTCGAATATCTGCATTTAGTCGAATAAATAGCTTGCTGTACAATGGAAGAGTCATGAAAGAGCGGCGTTTAATTTCGCCCAAAGTAAGGCTGCCTGTAGCTTTTCATAGGTACCACTGGGCGCAGAGGTGTCCCAAATAACTAATTTTTCCACTGACCCTCCAGTGAACCTCAGATTCCCTGCTTCTTCGTCCAAATTATGTCCTCCCTCACACAGAAAGATGTTGGCTTCAGCACCGGCTGGCATCTGGAAGGTTCTACCCTGAAGTTTTCTACCACGAAGGTGTGCTGTGTACACATTTTCGGCATGATCATTTAATTGACTAAAAAATTAAAAAGTCATGACTAAATAGAATTTTCAGATTTTCTAAGCATAAGGTAGCTAATATATGACGAAATTTTGTGAAATGAAAGAGACGGTCCTAGCAAAGGGATTCCAGATGTGGGTCACTTAAGCCACACAACATTACACAGCTGAGAAATATGAAATTAGAAAGTTAAATATGCGTCAACTGGGGCAAACTAACAAAAATCGTTTGGCAAACGGGCTTGTTGCGTTTAAGATTAGACGAAAATACCGCCTTGAAGGCTAAAAAGTGCACGGAACGCCAAGTACGTAATACGTAGTCGCAGAAGTACGATTTGCCAACACACAACTTAAGCCAGTTTTCTTTAGCTTGTGGTTTCGAATGTTTACCAAGAATACGATAATAAATAACGATAGGACCAATGCTGTTTAGGATTATTCTCAAACAATCGAGATATTAACGCTAAGAGGGCAACAGTTCCCCAACAATGTAAAAATATCAAAGTTAAAAAGACTCTATGCACCCATAGAAAATACTCCCTATGATACATTGGCTTTAATAAAAAAAATTATATTAGAGGGAAAGAGAAAGAGGACATAAGTCAAGAAACCAGCTAAAACATAAAATGCCAGATTAAAAACATGAAGGCTTGGAAAGTGTGAATTCACACAACACAAATCAATATTGGGTGAACGAAATTAAGCACAATTAACGTAAAGACCTTAGTTGTCTAAATTCCAACGGGAAGATAGTTAATAGCTGCGCTGCCACTTCTCGTTAGATACATGGTGAACAGAAAACCGTACCCCGCTGAAATGAAATCCTTTGGTAGCTGCAGATTTATCCCATCAGCATCTAAATTAACTGGTATTGAATGGACGATGGATGAAGACGGCAAAACCATTGCTACAATTGAGTCAGCACATGCACACAAAATTGAACAGACCGACACTTCTCAAAACACGAGCTTTCTCAACCTGATACGCAGATTAAAAGTGTAGGATAAATGTATAAGATTTCAGACCTTACTAAAGGTAAGTTTCTATTAAATGCCAAAAAACTAAGGTTTAAGTAATCTTGATTGATTAATTGGTCCTTTCTCCCAATTTTATATGAGCTAATGCGACACCTTACTAGGTTGATAAGTCCAGCAGTGATTGGCTACCATTTCTGGTGGCAGTTATAAACGTTGACTCTCTTTGTTTCAAATTTGAGGTGTGTGATGTCGTCCGCTGCAACGCGTCGTGGTAATTTCTTTGGAAAAGAAAATAACACATCACTCGATTCAACTAAACAACTGGCTAAGGACAGTCTTGCTGAAAAAAATTCCAAGACCGATCAAGAAAATATACCCAATGGCTTAAAAAATTGTCTCGTCTCTGCGATTCCTGATTCTTATGTTGGATATTCAAATATCCCAAATCATGTAATTTCATTTCCCTTATTTATTTGCTGAAGGCCTTCAGGCGTGCAGTCCGCCAAGGTTTTGATTTCAATTTAATGATCATTGGGGAGACTGGTCTTGGGAAATCGACATTTGTTAATACTTTGTTCTTAACCGATATTTACGGTAATGATTATCCGGGACCTTCAGCACGGGTGGTTAACTCAGTTGAAGTGCGTTCGACAACTGTTTTCCTTCAGGTTTGTTTTTTTCGATGAAATTCATATAGTGCTATAGGAGGATGGCGTGTCTCTTCGATTGTCAGTTATTGACACACCCGGTTTCGGTGAGTGCGTCGACAATTCTGAGTGCTGGAAACCAATTGTTGACTATATTGATGCCCAATTTGACAATTATATGGCCGCGGAAGGGAGAATTACTCGGAATTCCAAGATAATCGATACTCGTGTTCATGCATGCCTTTATTTCCTTGCACCAACAGGTAAACACTGCTCTGTCTGATCCTTTATCAATCCTTCTCAGTTATTTATCTCTATTTTTTCATTTACAGGGCATCGACTAAAAAGTTTGGACATTGAGTGCCTCAAACACATCCAAGACAAAGTGAATGTCATTCCAATTATCGGAAAGGCTGACTGCCTAACTTCAGAAGAGTGCAATGAATTCAAGAAAAACATTTTAGCTGATCTTCAACGTCACCAGATCAAAATATATGACTTCATGGAGGGTGATAAAAGTAATGGTAAGTAGGATGACTTTAATGCACAGGCCGTCTAATTTTATCAGTTTATTAGTTGCCCATATTTCTTCCCATAGACGATTTGAAATCCGACCCGGAACGCAGTCGGATGCGGAATTTACGTGGACGGATTCCATTTGCCGTAGTTGGTTCCAACACTTGCATTACTAACAGTGCAGGGAATCGGGTTAGAGCCCGCACTTATCCGTGGGGTACTGTAGAGGTTGACAATGTGGAACACAATGACTTCGCTATTTTGAGCTACTACCTCATTCAGTTACAAATGCAGGTAGGCTAAAAGTTGGTCTTTGTTGTGGGATATTTCCCGCAACAACGAATATTTGTTTATTGACGAACTTTTTTACACTTCAGTATTTTTAAAGCTAACAAGCATAATGGTATCAGAGTTTTGGATTTGGGTCCCTTCTATACATGGATGATTAGAGTATCGCAATATTTTATAAGTGCCCCCTGAATATCAGCAACATGCTTGAGCTGGGTGTGCTCCCTCGCTCGTTTTGTTCCTCAATTATTGTCCTTGGTCTGTGGATGTACACGTAAGCCGACACGATACTGAGGTTTCCTCGCTCGGTTATTCAAGTGAAGTGTTCAGCGAGGTACTTGCGACCTAGGAATACATGGCATTAAATGTTTAAACCAGTTATTCTACATGTATCGCTTAGAGTGTTGTTTTATGGAAGTGAATAAGACTGAAAGTGTTGGACTTATTGAGTAAAATTAAAGAAGCTGGTTCGCATTTGGAAGTGCGGGATTCCACATTTGTCTGGCGCCTTCTAGAGACTCATTTATGTTCAATTTCAGACCCCTACATTGCTCTTAAACGCTCCGAAGCCTACCCGAAATCGTACTATCACCCTTCTACAGATATGCAAAAATTAATTTCAAGAACTTAATCACTGAATTAGTATATAACTGTGGGTTTTATGTCAACACAGACATTAACAAAAATTGGTTCATCATGTTTTGCCTCTTTGCTCCAATCAACACGCCTAGAGTATTAGAATTTGTGGTGAACACAGACTTGTCCTGGTGGCTCAAGTGCTTTCGCGTATGCATCATTGCTTTAGAGATGCACACGTCGTTTCTTTACCGGTTGCTTGGTAGGCCGTGTATAAAACATGGGCGTCGGTGTCAATCAATTTTCAGCTAGTAATTTAACTTTCAGAATCTTCGTGAAGTTACACATCGTCGTCACTACGAGAACTATCGTTCGACTAAATTGTCAAGCATTGCTCAGGACAGCAACTTCAAAACCCATAACGGTCAGGATCCCATGATGCTGATGGACGCTGAGAAGAGAGAACATGAACAAAAATTACGCAAAATGGAGGCTGATATGGAGTCCGTCTTTGCACAAAAGGTTGTTTGGTTCCCGTATTTATTCAAAAGCGTTGCTTATCTGAATCTAATTTTGCACACGCTTGGCATGTTCTCGCTGCTATTTCTCTCGTCAATGGGGCCATAATACCTTAAAAATTGAGACCGTTGACGTGTACTAAATTACTAGACCATCAGAATTAACACCTTTCATGCCCATTTTATTTTAACGGCCTGTTTTGTTTTCCCAGTTTACGCTTGACTATTTTTTACCACGTCCACTTTAATGAAATGGGTTTGCTTGAATCACAGCGATATTCCGTTAAACTTGTTCTTTTGACAGTAATCTAAATCAAAATGCGATCCAAAGTATTTTTTTGTTTACACTGTCCAGTTTATTGTCTCCATTTTCCCCGCTCAGGTCGCTGAAAAAAGCCAAAAGCTCAAGGAATTCGACGACGATCTATCGCACCGAGCCGAGCAGATGCGCGATCAGTTGCGGCAGGAGGAAGCCGCTTACGAGGCTGACCGGCGTGCTTTTGAGGAACAGAAGGCCAGGTGGGAGGAGGCCTGGCGCGAATGGGACATTGGGGCTGATCTCGGTGGCAGTGGCGGACTAGTCGGACTTGGTGAGCGCGTGCTCTCAGAGGTCATAAGAGAGCGGAGCAAGACAGAGAAGAAAAGAAGGGGGCTTTTCTGAAGGTCACCTTGCCGCTGCATTTGTCCGTTTCGTACTACCGCATTTATCTTTTTTTTGTAAATTTGCGTCAAATCACTTTCCCTGCTTTTACAGGTATGCTTTCTTTTCTTTCCTGTATGTCTGTTTTCCTTCAGCTTCCAGACTGACAATAAAGACGATCAAGACGGCCCCTCATTCAACCTGTCATTATTCAGCTCATGTGGAATGTCAGCTGTCGTGGAACTAGTCATTTAATAACGGGCTACCTCACAAAAGTCTCTACTAGCACATTGGCCCATGTAGTTCCTTTCCCCTTTTTTCTCATAAAAGGGGGTTGGGCTTATACTGAACCCCCTACTTGAAGGAATCGTTTGAACCAAGTTTACTATATATCGATTTCTGGACATAGAATCGTAAATGTACTGTTAAAGTGACTGTGCTGACAGTTGAAGAGCCAGCTAAAGCAAATTCTCATCACCATCCTTATGAGTCGTGCTGTGTTTACTAGGTGCACTCTCATTCTCCTCTAATCCGTGTTACACCAAACAGTTGTTCCAGGCTTCTTTGGCAAAATGGCAGCATACACTTTGTGAATGCCTCTTAAAAAACACAAACGTTATGTCCGTTCGTAAAAAAACGAACTCAAAATCCAGGCTTAGTCACCTGTTTGTGTAACTGGTTTTTTACAAGTTTCCAACACTGTTTCAATATGTGGTTATGACTGCTGGTGCACATCAACGATATGGCGACGAGTAATATTAGTTAGTCGTTATGAAGTGATGTATAAGTGCACCAAGTTAAGTGGTATTTCAAAGTTCGCGTCACGCTTTCAAGTTCTGAACTAATGAAAGCATCCGCTGAGTTGACGTAGTCTTGGAAGGAGGGCTTGCCTAATCATTTTCAGTCAAGTTAAGTACCCTCTATAATCCCTTTTGATCTTAAAACTAAATGCAATCCCGTACTTGCTTCAGGCAACTTTTTTGGTTCTGGTGTGGATTTTACATCCCATTAGGTTATGAATCATCCAGTTACGCCGTTCTTGCTCTAGTAAAATTGCACTGCGTTTCGTTAAAAAACGATCAACAGTTGTGTAACAGACATTGATATGGTTACACCACCTACAAAATGAACATCTAACTAAGATGGAGTTCCAAGAACCGAGGAGACTTTTAAGCCCTCAGAACCACCTTTTGCAAGACAATTCCGCTTACCGATGTCATTTTATGACAGGAAAGGCTGCGAAAGTATCCTGAAAGTTGCACTACGCAAGTGCAAAATCTGCTCCTGATAATATGTTACGCGCAGTTACACATTTGTTCCTTTATTTCCTAGACTTCTGATTGAATTGCCCACTGGCGACTAGCTGCTTTGATCCTTGAAGTCTTTCTGATATCTGCAATAGTCTAATTTAGACTCATCACATCATGTACAGAGATCGAAGCGCCACAACTATTTTTAAGGCCCAATTTCAACACTTTCCAATCGAGCTGATCTCAAGCTCCACGTGTATCAATGGACGCTTATATAGTTTAAATACCACAGACCTGTTTCCAGAATTTTCAGATTTTTACATCAAATTTCCTGGGCATCACAGAGGCAACTTTCTAAACGGTGTAGTGGATTGTCAATAGTTACACATGAGCGAAGCTTACCTACTGGATTATTGACTAAAATGACCAATACCATGCACGCAAGCTCACCTGCACGGAGACACTCGGCTAACTAAGCTAATAAACAGTCATGTACACTGTCGCCCGTCCTGCCGTTGTTTTCGGGTTTTTAAGGGCTATTAACTAGGTTACAAAATAGAGCTGAGCTGCCACAGTAGGTTGCATCCCACGATGCTACTTAGGCTTCGAGGAGACTAACGCCATGTTTCAGAAACTTGACCATCGTAACTGAAATGGCGAAGTGACAAGCAGATTTTGCTCACGTTGCGATTAGTGGTTAATGTAACGGTTCAGAAGTACAATTAGAATAAGGAATTCGGCATTATGCGGTTTTTTAATCGCAAAACTAACGCCGATGGTAGCGCAAGCTAAAAATCCACCCAATGAACAACTATTACACGAGGAGCCGAGGACGATTCACCGCAAGAGTTTACCCCGCGTTATCAGCAGGTTACTACAACTGACAATGTTCTCGAGAAGAGGCAGTACAATGATGTAGGCGCCGAATTTAGCAACTCCTAATATAATTTTCCAATCGGGTAGTTTGGTATACGCTTGGCTCTCTTAAATACACAGAAGTCTTTGAAAATATGATCATCGCGACAGAAGACTATATGATGAGCGGGGAGATGCAAGCACACGCCGACAATACCATGCAAGGTCGATGGACAGGCTCTTGGGACCACAATATTCGCATTGTTTATACTATAAGCTATGATTTATTCTAGACTGACATAAAAATCGATAGAAGATATTAATCACTGGCCTGGTTTCCTAAAAATGGCAGTCGTGTTAAATGTATATTCCTGTGAGATTGCAGAGGCAAATGAATACTTGAATGTGGCAAGATTCCACAAAATAAAGACGTAAACGCGAAGATACAAACAATAAACCAAGGATTTCAAATAACCTTGGATCTGAAAATAAAGCATACACCAGAAAAAAAACCTCGGTGTCTGGGCCATTAAAGAGGAAGAAAACGTCGACTAATTCAGCCAGGCTCGAAACAAGGTAAAACCGTTCACACAGACCACTTGATTGACTTATTTGACCCCAAAATGTAAGTATTCATATCAATTTATGGGATTTTGGACAAAAGCATATGTAAATTGATCCGCTACATTCTAAACGGATGCATGCAGTTGGCTTCCACTCATACATTCAAAATTACCATTAGGCCAGTGATTCCAAAAACATTAAACGATTTTATATGCGTACCCAAGAGGCATGTAATTCCCGTGAATAAAATCATGGAAACATTTTCAGTCGTCCACAAATTGAACAGGCGTAAATCGAGAGGCAAATCTTCTTAACTATTGAGAAAGGACATGCCAAAAAGGAAGCGATAAAAGATACACATATCCTTCAGTTTAATTTCGGAGAAGGTCAAGCCGAATCCCAAATTCAAAGGCGCCATCAACACGACAGTAGATCAATATTCCAACAAAACACCAATTCAAAAGATCCCGAACCTGTACACTTCGGACACACAATATGTTGGGACCAAGCAATCGCACCACATCTGCAACATTATAGATAGAAAATTCAGATGCGCCAGGTAGGATCGCAAGTACACCCAAGAATCATGACGAGATACAAGGCTTGGATCGGGAATCATCCGATTTCATGTTGGGAAACCAACGAAATTAATATTTGGGAACGGGACTTAATTTACTCTAGACTTATTTGGAGTTTAGCTGCTTATGACAGAACCAAAAAAGAAACAACCTGTTACGACGAATTTATACAACACTTCGCAAAACAACTTCAACGAGCGGCAACAGGGATCTTGTGCTTTTCGACAAGGTATTTCCATCCACGACTTTCTTCGCCGATGTCCTTTACGACGATACAGGATGCAGAAACAACCTTTCGAGGGCAACCTTTTCGGTCCAGTTTGCACAGACCACCCATTTCACCAAGATTTTTACCATCAGCAACCTACATAGCAAGTTGAGGGCATTTAACTCATACTTTAATAAGTGGGATCTCATGGTTACGGCAAAGGGCCTCGACGAGGTCAGTATAGGCGACCTCATCGCAACTCTCGGCTAAGAAACAAACAATTGCTTTGTGTTGCTCTATAGCCTTGGTGCATTCATGGAGGCCGCGAACAATCCCGTCAGCGGCAATAGCGTTTTTCAAAACTTCTCTTATAGCCGTGTCAAAATCCAGTTCAACTGACTCCATGATGGAATGGACCGAAAGTCACAGCAAACCACACCTCCACTCAGAAAATGCGCGATAAATAAAAGAACGATTTAAAACGAAATGTAATACAAGTGCAGAACTTAGATATCTGACTCGAATGGCAGTTTCGTGCATCTTTAATACAAACGTGTTTTTTATATATTAGTTGTATATTTCTTTTTTTAATTTGATTTTGTTAAAACTAATCTCATGTCTAGTTTATGCTAAGTAAATAACTAAAAAATCCATGTTTAAAACAGCCTAATATGTGCACAGTGTGTAGTAGGCATAATTTTTTGGTCATATATTTTGTATGTAAGAATAAATTTAGGTTCTCTTATTTGTCATATTAATGTGAATTATCTTAAACAATTACAGGAAAAAGAAATCATAATTTGGGTATAAACTTAATTACAGAGGATGTTGGAAGATTAAGAGTTGTGCAACTATAGGTAAAATTGCTGTGTTTCACTGCATAATTTGATCTTGTTTTTAAATTTAAGTGCAGGCGAATGCTGTAGCTTTGAATGCCTCCTCTTACCACATAATGACTATATTTAAGACCGCGTTTTTATTTCACTTACCATTAAATCATAATTATTATTTTAAAATTGCTAAAGTGCATTTGTATTGCATAGATGAAAAACCATTTGGCATTTTATAATTTTCAATGTTCAGAAATGAGCGGATTTTCCCCAAGACAGAGGGGTTTTGGATATATGATTGCATTTAAATGGGTTCCTCTGTGAATGATTTTGACAAAAGCAGGTTTTTATGAAAAATTTTTGCTTGTAGATAACTAATTTTGTAGTTTAGTTCAGCAACTAGTCTAAAAATGTAACCGAGTTTTGAATTTGCTTTTCAGTACGAAACACGCTAAAAGAGGAGATTAAATCACTTAGGTAAATTTAATCAGCAAAAAAACATGGTTTAAAATGCATATGAAATCATAACTTACTTCAAAAATCTGCATCCATAACGAGCATAAATTTATAACTTTTGTCAGCATAACTGAGTCATCGACAGACCTTTTCGAACTCTACGAACTGTAGTGGTATTTAGCGTTGAAAAACAATTGCCTCTTATGCTTATTTTTGATCTTTTTACGTTTTATGACAGGTAATCATGACTTCGCCTCTCTGAATTTATTCAGGTTCGAAGAAACCATGTTTTTTTCTTTATACTTAAACCAAAGTTAATTAAATAAAAAAAACTTAAATGAACACATAAATTATAAAAAATCAATACGGAAAGCCTATATTTTGTACCAAGTCTTTGGTATTAAAATTTGAATGTCGGGATATTTTTTTCTTAGGATGTTTGCAACTCTTCTGTCCTAAGTTTCAAAATTAGTATTATCGGTAAGGGAATAAACAATGACACGCAGAAAATACAAATAATATCCTATTCAATATATTTTTTTGAGATTCGCTTTTTATTTGAATGAAATGTTTGAATGAACTGTTCTGAATCCTCTAACTTTACTGACCACTCACTGAATAGCGACAGTTTATTGGTTGATGGCTATGGTTCTCGTCGCGACATTCTGAAATCGGTTGGCCTCGGGTCGCGTTTGGCGATTATTTAAATCGCTCACCCTTTGTTTTAATTATTTTTCATATAGTAGTTCTTAATGTCCAGTATGTATCCAGAGATGTGCCGGTTGCGTATCTGCGCTTTTTTCCAAACTTGCGGATCAAAGTCTTTGGAGAAATGACCTCAAAACCAAACTCAAATAATGATCAACTTCCGCCGGACTTTGACAGAGGATCACAAGACTTTAATCCCGTAACTGCAATTTCCAGAGGATCGCCCCAAATGCAGGTTGCACGCAAAGAGAGCAGCTCAGGGTTTATGCTTTTAAGCGTTAAACACCTCTCCAAAGCGAAAAGGGACAAGAACTCAAGTGTTATGGCTACTAATGGCGAAAAAATGAGCCCTCTGGACGAACAATTTGATGACAGTTGCATCGCTAAGTCGTCGTCGCTGGAAAGGGATTACAAGGGGAACAAACAAAATAGTTTTGAGCTGGGTCGGCATTTTTCTTCAACTGCCTCTTTGGATGCAGAAGAATATGACGATGATGATGAAGAGGACTTAGGTGTGGCTTCAGAACAGGAAAACTTGATTCTGCATCAAAACGCTGCTATTGGTATCAAGCAATGTGGGTCCTCGCTTGTTCACTGCCAGCCCCCCAACCTTAACCCTTGTCGGGTATGTCTCAGTTCCTTATAGTCATGACTTTGTGTGGTTGTTTGATGAGGCGGAATCATTAACGTTGAAGTCGATGCTATTTTTCTGTTATATTATTTGGTCACTGTTCATGCACAACTTGATCAAGGCATATAAAGTGGTTGCTTTTTAAAGTTGTAATCAAAAATTTTCTTGGACATAATTCTACTCCTTTATTCTTAAGGCTACGCACGCTGATTGCGTTGCTAATGGTCATCAAACAATGGACAGCGTTCAGCCGGTCATTGTCTCTAACCTTCACCCAAACCAGCCGGCGTCTATTGATGAATTGAGACTTTCTTCAAATTCCCAAATACACGCACCCGTTGCACAATCAATCTACGACCTTCCGTCTCAACCAGCCAGCGAACATGTTTACCATCAGCCTAGCCAACCGACGATGTTTCGCCGGCTTCATTCAGAGGCCGGGTCCGGAACATCTCAAGAGCCTCCTATTCCTCCAGCATCCCATAAGCTCCCATCGTTCCTTGCTAGTAGTCAACAACACTCTCATCATCCTGAGCTTTCTGCTGCCAAGCATTCGGATCCTTTATTCGATTCGTGTGCCCCTTCTTCTGTTGCTGCTGCTGTCACTAGCTCGATGCTTCCATCAAATCAGCAAAACGTTTGCGCAGGCTTTCCTGAAACGGCCACACACCGGTTTGTTCGCGAATTTAATGAAGAACACCCCCGATCTGCTTCTGATGCCCCAATCCCACCCACCCCATTATCTTCGCTTAATGCACCAGTGCAACCCGCTTCACGTTTTCGCAAGGCCCGAATACGTGAAACTGTCGAACAGTGGGGATCCAACCGATTGTCTTTTCACGACTGTCGTCTCAAAGCGGTACCTGACTGGGTATCCTACCTCCAGACAAAATCGGTAGATACTTCGTTCAACCACCCAATTCTTCAGCGTGGACGATGTCTCTATTGTTTTGTTCCTGGGAGTTTCGGTGAGTTATTTTCCTTGTCAAAATCTTTAAAGTGTCTAGAATTCGTAAACTGGCATCATGTTGGCTCAGTTGTTAAACTCTGTCCTCTTTTTTTAGGATCAAAATGCCTTACTCACATGCATAATCACAGTCATTCAAATGGAATATCACTGAACGACAAAAAACTGTTATCCAGCGCTCTTCCAATTGTTTCAGTGTCTTCAGATCTTCTCCATTTGCTTCAGGCAGCTTTCACAGCCTATCATGCATATGCTTTACGGGGTTACAATCTGTCTTCACTTCTTACCACTTGGTGTTCTGGCCAGCGGGCTTCGAACCAGGCACTCCTAGAACACGTGGAACGTTTGTCATCGAACATAACGAACCATAGCCTCAAGGTAAATGCATCTGATGGCCCGCTTCCACCTGAACAGATTGGAATGGCCTCACACACAGCTGCTAACAACTCAACGGAAGTAAATGAGGGTATTACGTGTAGTGGTGGTGAAGGCACCAGTTTAGAGGGTATCACAATGGTTTCTGGGTCTTCTCATCACCAACAAACAACCTCTGCAGATCAAGCCCTTGCGTCGGTCAAATCACCTTTGAAAGCAAATGCTGGAGATCCAGAGGAAAGTGCCGCTCCTCGTGTTACTGATCCATCTGCTGCGTATCTTCGACATCAGCTCACGCGTAGTATCAACAGCGGTTCCACTGGTGAAGGTGTTTTTATGGATGGACGAATTCCTCAACCCTGTCCACCTGTACAGCAACGGACGGATCCTTCAATTATTGATCAGCAGTTTGTGCCCCCAACAAGTCCTGCGGGAATTGGAAAAGCTACCGATGTTCCCCATAAGCCTGGAATTGATGGTGTCAATGTCCCATTACTGAGGCCGTTTGATAATGCAGGTTCAACTTCCAAACCTGAAACAGCAATTGCATCCGCTCCGCATTCACCCGGTACTGAGTTATCAGGACCGAAAATTCTTCACAGCGTAGAGCCACCCAGCGGCCAGTCACCACTCTCTGATGCGGTCCTTCAAGGCAAACAAAACGTATCTGGGGGGCTGACATTTACACAGCCCGGTGAACTTGGTGTACCAAGTAGTCTTGGCGCCTCCGACCATACGTGAGTCCACAATTTTACGAAGTGTTAAAACTTTTTCGTTCGAGTGCAACCCATTGGCATGAGAAATTCTGGCCTGTGGAATTAATTTTAACATGCAGATTTCACATGATTTGCCGTTGTTTGAACTTGTGTACGCGATTTTTCGGTTTTGGTACGTGAAAGGGGCGTTTATCGTGCGGTTTAAATTCACTTGATTTTACCGTTATCCTCGGCCGTTATATGTTATTGTGCTCATTTAGTACACTTCGAGGCTTGGTTTATCCCTGTTTTCTAGGAACACCACTGGCTTTTGTCTGTATACCAGGTACTTCAACCTGGGTGGGGCAAGGAATTAATTTTATTTTAGTGTCAAGAAAATACAGTTATATGTATTGGTGTACTTTTTGGATGCTGAAAACGTACAAGTTTTTTTACGTTCGCTTACTAAAATCATTTTACTTTACAATCACTTTTGCCGCTCAGGCTTGATTACCTGAACATCATTCATAGGGTTGGGTAAAACGCTTTCAAAGCGATCAAGTTTTTAGCCTAAAGGTTTTGTCCTCAGTATGTCCGGTATCCTCGATCAAATAGACTGTCTTAAAACAGCCAATCCTACCTGCCATGGATGCAACCTGAAGACGCAGCAACTAGAGAGTTGATGCTGTTGAGTCAACGCCTCTCACCCTGCAATTAAGTTAAATTGCAGTTAGTTAAATTAAGTTAGAGTCAAAAAATTATCTTTCTGGTCAGTAGCGCTCCATTGGCTGTCCTCGCATGCGGTCACATTCCTTGCATATGTATGCACATTCGCTTCCGCCAACTCGATTAACAATGATTCCGTACGCGAGTTAAATCAATTGTTGCTTAATCAACCAAGTTTATCTGGGTAAATTACTTCAGATGCCTTCCGAATAGAAAGTATTTAACGTACTTTGGTCCCTGGATCTACGTTAGATCTTACATCCCACTCTTTAAATTTGTTTCTTGTTGACTGATCTTCAGATTCGAGCCTGTAAATTGTCCCCTCCTTCATCTCAACCAGAACCAGAGTAAAGCACAGTTTTTCTGGTGTTTTGTGGTGGAAAATTTCGCATTCATATATGAAAAGTTATACTTAATTTTCTGGCTTTGTGGCTGCGGTAAATCAAGGCAAATAATTCCCTATATGTTCCTCGTGTTTTAATAGTTTGTGTTTACATGCGATGGATTAGCAATTGTGGTTGTTGCATGGGGGGTACTAGTGACAAAATCAATCAAGCTACTCGAGTTGGTATTATGAAACTTCGGCGATAAAGTCAAACTATTGGGGGCCACTCACGTCGGCTACAAGGAACTCTAATCTACGCACATTTTTGCTACTTTTGCAGGCAGGAAAACGTCGGATGGGTAGAGCCTGAGGAGCGTTCCAGCTGCACATGGGATGATTCTTGGCTCGTTAATGTGAAAAGTTCGTGTGCGCATTCCTAACGTGTAGTCGCGACTATGGGCGTTGTGTCCATTTCGCCAATAGTGTACCCGCTCGCACTGCCCTAAGTGTCATTTTGTTCGACGTGATATCCCGAGGGGTCAATATAGTGGGTATCACGAAGTACGTCTCTTGTGCTAGTGACTGGTTTCATGAGAAAATCTTGTGTTTGTTGGCGTCTTCATTACATTTTTAGCGTGTGCGTCGAGTCGTTTGTGATCTTGAGAGTCATTCATTGCTGCAGATCCCATGCACCGCTGTGGTGGACATCACTACTAGGCAGCGACCCTAGGACCAGTTATGTGTTTGTGCGTTTTGGTGATAGAGTTCAGGTCTAGTCCTTAAATGAATGTTAAGTGTCTAAAGCGTTTCCAGAGCCGGAATGTCAGCTCAAATCGAATGATTTAGCGTGCAATTTTTCCCACTTTGAACCGTGTTTGGCTTGCGTGTTGGTTTACTATGGACGATGTACAATCAAGTCATAAATCATGCTTTACCTGCGTTAATATTCATTCACATGTTTGTTTTTTTTGTATTTTTAATGGTAGAAAACGAGCAAATCTTATTGCTATTCTGTTTAACGTAGATCTCGCAAATCATGTGACCCCGGGATACTATTTGTGTTTGCTGGTCCAGGCTTTTTAAGTGGAACATCATCAATACCGCGCGGTCATTTCTAATTAAATGACATTTACACATTTTCAACCCACTGGCGCCCATAAGCCATTCCTATTGTAGCTCAGCTCACTCACTAAACTTTTGGTGTTTGGTTCTTCATAGGCAATAAATGCGAAATGCCGAGTTGATAGTTAGTTGTTAAAGGTCTCTTCTCCAACCGCATCTGAGACTTTGACATCTCCAGGGTATGATTAACCGTTGCGTTGACTATCCAAATTGAGTAATAGAACTTCATCTTGTTTGTCAAATCGCTGTAAGCCTGTTCTGTGTTAAATTCATGTTTTTTTTGATAACCTGGCTATAGTGTCAGTCAGTTACTGGGTTCCTTATTGACTAGGCATCCAGATTATCGTTGAGGTCGCAGAACCCACTGCTGCTTGCAACTTCTCCCTCTAAGCTTGAACCGACACGTGTTTGCTCGCAATGTGATTATGTGTCTAATTGAACTTTCCATCTCTTTGAATGTCGAGTCATACTCAGGGGGCATGATCTGGCTAGCTCTTGTGATGCTGCCATTTTGAAACTCAGGTCCTGCCTCTATCAGGTGTGTGCGTGATTTTATAGTATCTGTTCCATTTTATTTTGCATATTGTGTATTAAGCTGTTCGACTAGGTTTTTGAAGCAATCTGCGTCGTTGTATTCAGGCGACGTTCCTTGACTATTTTGAGCAAACCGTGATTGGAAATATTTAACTGCCGTTTTGAGTATTTGCGTATTCTTATCTTGGACTTTGTATGCTACACAGGCATGATGTTTGTGTAATTTGTGGTTAGTGTCTGTATTTTCCCTTCAACTCGGCATCTGACGAATATTGCATTTTCCCGGGAACTCATTCGCTAGTTGTGCACGTCGATTTCACCTACCGTTCACCGTTTTTGAAATTTTGTTATTTAGTAAGACCCTGACTTGTAACAGTTCATGCCCTTATCTCTCAGGACCTTTGTTCTCTGTTTCCATGTTATTTGTACATAGCGCTAGGGGACGGAGTTAGTGTATCCATCTCGTCAGTTCTTGAATGCACATTCTACTCGCAATGGGTTTGATCAATTTATCTTAGATTTTTTTGTCTAATTACTAATCGAGAATGTTGTCAGGTGTCCATTAACTGCATTTATGAAAATAGTCCAGCGAAGTCATTAACATCTGGATCATTTGATTTCCGTTTTGATACGCCAATAGCCACTGCTAATGTTGTCAAACCGCTTCCACAATTTTTTTTGCCCATAGCTACTACACTGCTCATATGAGCTTCCAAATTTGAACAAATAGTCGATGATTTCCACAATGCTTTGCGGTCTTTGGTGTCGTTCACGTGATGTGGCTGAATTACATATGTGGTTTGCAAGACGTTTTGTATCTTAGTATCGACTTTTTAAACGTAGTCTGAACGCTGAATGTTTTTCACTACGTCACGTTTCGGCGGCACACGCCTGCTTGTACTTCTCCCTGGAATAGAAATGCCGCATTCCGCACTTGGTTTATTTTAAATAATCCTTGTCGTGGTTATGCTCCCTGGCTTTAGAAAGTGTTTATTGGCTTGTATTCAACGGCTTAGCTGCACTTCTGCTACTGCGCCATAGCCTCATAAGTGCCATTAATATAATTTGTGTTGAACTTGGCAAACGCACGGAGTCGTGCTTATGCCCTTCTAAGATGTGCCAAAGTAGACGTGTTATGCTGCTTCATGTAACTCGTGTCAAAACTTCATACCCGTGGTTGTTTATAATTTCCCTATTCCGTAAAGTTGTGTAAACTGCGAAGCCGGCGTCGTTGTATACTTTTTACTGCTCCTCTCGCAGATATAACTGTTAAATCGAAACATTAGATCCATAGACCAAACCCCCAAGTAATACTTTGATTTTTTTTACTTTTTATTCTTACCTGGCTCGTGACGCTAAGTGTATTTGGCTGTTGATACCAACTATCAATCGATAGGTTTACCAACTTACCTGGTTCAATTTTTGTGTGTTAATCATGCCTAATGTAGCCAGACCTGTTGCTCTCTAGACATTCAGTTAAGATCATTGTTCCCTTACCAGTATTATATAGGTTTGTTGTTTTTGCTTCTGCTGTCTTTTTTAAGGTCGATTATTCAAAAGCGCGCTTGGTCCATGGTCCACTGACCTGATGTTTCGACCGTATGATAACAACAGCAAGATGTTGATGAAACTGCTAAAACGATTAACCTAGTATGTACTTGTCAGAACCTACCATAAGTGCACACTTGGTTCCTAATCAATCGATCACTGCATTAATTAATGCTAGTGACAGTGGTGTCAAGACTTCCTGGTCTATTGAGTTCAAGTAGCCCTAGTAGTTGGATTTCATTCTCATTCTGATCCACATCTTTTTACTTCCACCCCAACTTTATTTGCACTTTAAAAGTTATCAAAAACCATGTGATCATTTTCACTTAGAACTGTTTATGAACGCTAACTGAAATAATATTATGCACAGAGAAACACGTGAATTCTGTCGGCTGGCGCATTTTTGTACATTTTGTTGATGCGCTTGTCATTGTTCCACTGTGCATTGCATCACTCCTGAACAAGTATTGTGGTCTTGATAACGAAGTGAAAGTTCGCTTTAGTCTTGCTGCCAAGTCTGGGAATTGGGGCTAGTTTCGTGGTATACTTAGTCGACACTTATGTATTCGTGTTAGCTTTTTCAGTCATTGGTAAAGAATATCGGGAAGTATTTTCCTGTTCTCCACTAAATTAGCAATTTTAGCGTCATGAAATCAAGATATTGTGTCCTTGTCTCGTCTTTTTATTCAATTGGCCAAACTGTTAAGCGCCCAATTTGCTATGGTTACTCCTTGCTTGCGAACGTGACAAAAGCCCTGACGTGGCAGCAATTTAACATTTCACATGCCTTCGTGGATAATTAAGGTCACTTGTACCAGACCTATGCCGAACAGGTACTACGCACCCCATAATGACGGCAGCGTACTACGTAAGATTTGGGCAAACTGATCAGTCATTGTCTTCGAAACGTTTTGCATGACTGTTGAACTCCTAGTAATTACCAATCATAGACCTGCCTTCTTCGCAAGTCACCCCCTTTACCCTCTAATTTATCGGACCACGAAAATTGATTCATTATTTAAACGAAGAAAATGATTAAACCTTCCATTTCTTATAAATTTATTTCTTAATCGATTTTATTCTCTAGTGGTGCGGAATATATTTCGCCTCTGGCCCCCAGTAGGTTGTTGGACAATATTAGTGGTGGAGTGCAAATGTCCAGATTTTTGTCGGATCCAATGGTTCCAATGCGCCCACCCCGCCCCGCCCCCATCGACCTGTCCGCAGCCGCGAGTGACATCTTCCAGGCTGCCGCGGCTGCAGTCGCCGTCCCCGCGCAACCCGCCTCTCAGCCCACCGGGGTGGCTTGTCCTACTTCGGTGGTCGGAAACCTCGAGGCCCAAATGCCCAAGTGTATGGTACGTCACCTTATTTTCGTCTACCTGAAGCACTCCGATGTCGTTTTCTCTTTATCAAAGCGTACTCTTGACGGCAACCTCCCTCTCCCCTCCAATTCCTTTTACTCCTGTGGAATAGAGTAATTTCACTGCAGCTTGATCTTTGTGCTCTTTTGTGACCTGTTTATTAAACAAACAATTCCTACTCCAAGTGTTAATGATGCATTCATCAACGGTATACATTTATGCACATCACCAACTTATCGGGTAAATCTGGCACTGCGCTGTCGAGGTTCACATCTCCTACCACTCTACACCAGTAGTTTCACTACCACTTTCTAATTCTTCTTTAGTGGTAGGTTTCAGTACTGTCGTATGCCGAAATTCGGAAGCTTTTTGTGAATCCTTAGAAAAGTGTTTGTTGGGAATGGTACAGAAATGTAAGTGTTGCCTGCACGACATCTCACCCCTTGATACCCCACATCACTAGCATCCGTAAGTCTTATTTACAATGGGAATACTCACTTTTTACAATCTTGTTCGCGGGTGTTGGTTTCTGTTTCGAAGCCTTAATACTAATTACATTTGTTGAACTCTACCATGTTGTTAGCAAACTTTAAAGAATATTAGCGTCACTATAAAATGGAAAGCCAAACTGTGGGTGGGTGATAAATTGGATGTTTAATGCTTTGTTAGTTTTCATAGGGCAACAGTGCAAATGACTTGACAAGTACCGCTAATTCAGTACATTATAGTGCCTTGAATATTCGAACTAGTCAGTAGGACATGCAGATTTGTGTTATTGTGGCTAATCGAAGTTCGGAGGAAAGTGTTAACTACTGTAAATAGACCATTTCCAAATTTGGAAATCGTCTGCAATGCGGGCGTGTTTGAAACGACTAAATATTGCATGCCCCTACAAGCTTTTAGTTAAGACCGCGGTTCGGCGTGTGTTCCTCCACAGTACATTTTGTCCACATTTGAAAGCGATCCATTCAACACGTCACCTTCTTCAACAATTCCAGTTTGATTTTCATATTCTCAAGCAAAGTATATATAACTTTATGCACTTTTGCAGCCTAAAACCTCTCTTTCTACAGTTTTACATAGAAATGATATCGCACAAAATGAGTTGTATGTAAATATTTGAAAATAAATGTCCCAAGTTCTTTGCGAGCTAATATAGCTTCGCATGTATTCGCGGTTAATATCAACGACCAGCCACCCAAGCCATCGTGGCATCTCTCCGCCTCTCGGTTGCTTCTGTTACCTTACGTCATGCACTTCCATCGACACATCCCCTTTACAATTTCGCAGTAGCTGGCTTAGGAACGTCGAAAGTTACGCATTTAAATATGCCAACCTCAGTATAGTCATCGTTCGCGGCATAACCAATTGACATCAAATCGCATTTCTGTCAACGAATCCCCTTCCATGTATAAGACGCTTTTAGTCTAGTTACAACCAATTTTTTAGCTCAAAGTACCAAATATTTTCCATTAATGGTTACAAGTACGTTGGTTTTCCAACATTACTTTCCATGTCTGTAGGCAAGTAAGCCGTGATATCCAAAAACGCCTCTTGCCCAGTTGTTTTATATGCCACTTGTCTTTCATTTCTTTGTCCATAATAAAGCGAAAAATCTAGCTCTAAGGAAATTAGTTTAATTTATGCCTGTTATGTGGGTTCGCATTTAACACAGCTGCGCTCTTTTCATAAGGGATTATTTCATCCGAGACAACAACTATTCGCGTGCATTACTATTTGAAATTATCTATGTGAGGGTATGTCTTGCCTGTAGTTGAAGTCCTTATGACATCGTAGTCATCTTCGTGTGAATCTTACTCGAGTTCACAGGTTGAGTTTCAGTCTACACGAGCACTCATCATTTCTTGTCTCCTTGATTTCCCCTCCCAGTGCAGACAAAGAAGGGTGGATTCGAAATACGTCAATGTCCTTCCCTTTTGGCACTGTGTTTTACCACCCGACCAATCTAGCATAGCTCCGTTGTGCGGTTTTTCATCTGTGTCAGCCAGGTTCAACACCCGTAAGACCATAGATTTGCAGAAAATAACTGATATTACCCTGCAGTACCTGCCCCAAAGCGGAATGACTCCTTTGTGGATTCTCTATGTGGCCCTACGGATCCATTCACTTGTGCGCGTCTTATCCAGCAATTCTCCCAACGGTCATATGTGTGTTTCCCCACAAATTGTGGACACACGGGGCCAGTTATTCTATTAATACCTATTTGTCCTGTGCCTCGTTTTTCTGCATTTTGTTCTCGTTGGATACAATATCAAGCAATGTACTATGAATATTTAACAATGTCATTGTTTGATGTGATTTCGCGCGTTGCCCTCATTAGTTAAAAATGCATTTTGAGCTGGTATGCGATGCCAAGAAGAGCAATATCACACCGACTATTGTCATTACTATTAAACTTCACACCTTTGTACACTTATGTTTTTTGTCGTGAACGTTAACCACGCATAACTAGGGTTTAGTACATCAATAAACAGTCGCATCTCCATCGCTCTTGGTCTTCTCTGGCTATGTCATGTTGTTTCGTACCGTAACACTTGTAATCGACTATGCTTGCAGTTATGTTGACACAATGTTCGTCATAAATTTATGCCTGGCCAAGCACGTTCAGGACCTGTCGCATTGTGTGACAAGGTCTCGGCCGACCTCTTAACGCCTGCGCGCGTGCCACGGCCTGAAAGGGCTTCGCACACGCGAACATTTGCTACCAGTGTGTACACATAACTTTCGTTCTGCCAATCCATTGATAGTTTTTGATGCCTTATTTAACATTGTTGCACCAAGTCGGTTTCACTTGCCTGAAAGCCCTTCGTTTGTCCAGTTTCCGCGTCGTCCTTTCACGGCATCACGACAACTTTCATGGGTCGCCGCACGATATCTCAAGCAGTTTGTCGCCACCAGGTCTTTCAAAAAAATGCAGAAAGGTTACATACACAGCCATCCATCTCGGCGCGTGTCTGCGCCAAGACAAAATCGATCGTCTGACGCACACATCTGATCTTACTCCACTTGCGCGTGTCTGCCTCACCAAACGGACTTGCGCGCTTTGTGCCTGTCTGCCCACGTCCTCGAATTTGGTTTGCGTTATAACTACACGTGGATGTGGGCACATGGGAGCTTAAACGACGCGCAAAATTTGGTCCATTCAAAAGAGATAAAGTCGCGGTTTTTGTTCCTACTTCCCTGCAGATCTGTTTCGCCTGCCTTTTTACTGCTGCTAACATCGTCGTTACCTCCTCACTAATTAGTCATAAATTATTACTTGGGCACCTGGCATACATATTAACTCTCTCCTTCATTGATCGAAACCCGGTTTTTTAAGGTTTTCGAGATTCTATGAGGGTTTATTTTTCAAGCACAGTTAGTTTTCGGCTCCGGTCCTGAACTGTGGCTTTGCTCGTGTAAATGTAGCTCGAATCTTTCCCAATTCCTCGATGACAGCAATTTGTAAGCATAGCACTCGGTTTCAAGGGCCATTTTGATAAGGCTCCTTATTTTGCTTCAAATCTGTTTGGACACTAGGCTTTTCTTAATGGTCATTAAAGGGTTTTCTGTTCAATGGTAGCGGATTTCAGGCTAGATTACTACAGCGTAACAAACCACTCAAGGTAAAGTGCGTTTGAGTAGCGATCACTCACGGCAGGTGTGGAGTTCTGAGGCTGTTGAGTTAAAGTAATAAAGGACTTCATCTACACACAAATTATTTATGCATTCACAGAAGATCTGTGTTCGACTTTGTTTTTTCTAGCCGTTGTTAGCAGGCATCCAAAGAGCCAATCGGTCTCATTTTTGCTTTTTTCTTTCCCAACAAAGTTTTGCGATGCAATGAGATTTGAGTCGAAAATCCCGACTACTTCTTTGGTGTTCATGAGACGGTGACAATCCTGCCGAGTGATTTCTTGGAGCTTGTGCAGAAACACCATTTATTTAATTTCGTGCCCATGTGTTAGGATTTGTGGGGGGGGGTACAGTTTATTTAAGCACATAAGCACGTGTTTTGCATTTTAGGCCGTCAGTTATGTGGAAAACTAATTGTCTCGACGTAATTTGCACCATTAAAACGATCGAGATGACATCGAAATGTAGCTGACTTATCATATTCAATGGTAATGTAAATAGGTAAACTCTTAAAACGCTGGAATGTACACATCTTCCTAGTATGCTCTTTGGGATAAAACAACCCAAAAATAAATTTTACAGTGCTCGTTTCGATTTGTTTATGTACACTATTGCTCTGTGAACATAGGGTTTGGTCCACAACGTTATTTCACTAGCACGAACATCTCTTGGCACACCTGTTCATTGTGTGGTTGTGAATGATGCATATCCATCGTTCATATTCGCCTCGTATACTTTGAAATTTGTTTGGTCTGGTCTCTCGTCTGGCCTTTTTTTATTATTCCTAGTTTCATTGCACTTTTTGTTTTTTGTTTACCAAGAACTTAGCGCACAATTTGTTGTACTTTGTTTTTTTTTTTTTACTAGAATCGCGAAGTTGTGGTCAATCCTATCCTTTTTTCCACTTGACATTGAAGTCTGTTTTGTGGTTCAAATAATTGGTTGGCGTATCAGGAGGATGGGGTTTTGATACCAACGCGATACTGTGTACAGAAGAAATAGCGCCGTACAAAAGTTTTATGCTTGCACTTACATTCATACGCGCACTTTTGCCAAACAAGTAGCCCTCTGTTTGAAGTAGATTCTGCACAACGGCGTCGCTATTTAACAGGCGTCGTCGTCGTCGTCGTCCTCAATGTGTAGTGAGCCAACTCAAAAAGCTATTCCGTTACTGTCGTGTTACCGTTTTTTGTTGGCACCTAGCACTGCTTCTGATTTGCAGGCCCAATAACACCAAGTATGCGTTAAGCTCGTGAAGACAATGCAGACGCATACTTTTCTTCGCAGACTCATTAAAAATTGCACTACAGATTTAGTGGTTTGAGTGGTTCTTAAGGGTCTGAATGTGCCAGATTTCACACCTTGTGAGCACCGTTGGATTTCGAACACGAAAACAGCTGCAAATGGCGCACATCCTAACGTGTGAGGCTGATTATTCTCTGACTTAGTTGCATCCGAGACGCTAGTCCTTGTTTTGATTCCCGGACTTGTGTGTACTGGAGTTGGATTAATTGAAGTTAACCTGACTTGCCACGTTTGGCATGTCAATTTGACGCTTATATCCATGATAAAGCCAAGAATTGGCGGTTTCTGGAATCTTGACAGGCAATTTTGTCCTATTAATGAAAATCTTAACTAACAGCACCTGGTCCGTATTGAGGTTGTGTCAGTGCCAAAAGTATTCTTGCTTGTTTTCTCTATTAGGCTCATAGAGCCGTGCTCTCACCATGTAAAGGGTCATTTAGCAGCTAGTGTGTGGTGGCAGCCTGTTAAACGTCGTAGGCGGTGGTAAATAGGTGACTTTTTTGCGAGCGTGTTGCTTTTTTCTTATCGACAGCAAAGTGGTTTTAGGTTGTCCAACATTGGATTCAACAAATTAACGTCCTCGACAAATTTAAATTATACAAGCGAACCATTGAGTGCGAGTCACCATTTTATCGAAAAGTACGTCTTAATGTGGGAGTAGCTCCCATGGTATCCTAAATTCAACGTGCTGGCATTTGGCTGATCAACTCATCGATTGTTTTCGGTTCGAATTGGAAGGTTGCGATATACCAATGTACTACATGTCTCGCCAAAGAAAAAAATTGTACATTTAAATGTTATATCACTAGTGAAGTAGCGGCATTGTATGTTAGTTGGTGTCAGCATATTCTCGACCAAATTTGTTTTGCTCAAATAGCCTATTTTATGTGATCTATCGCCAGATAGTGCTGCAGCTTAGACTTAGTTTAGGGCTGACCTCTTCCAGCTAATTTGTCTGATTTTAACTGGCTTACTTGATGCGTATCTCTCGGGACGTCATTGTTTGCACTAAGGATCCATTTCCGGTAATCATGGTCTTGTAAGCAGCACAGGAATATTTCACGAAAAACCCGAAGTCTGTATGGAATCTATTTGCGTTACAATGGCTTTGATTTACAATCACCAATATGTATGTCAAATGGATGCCCCCTTTCTGCACTAGCTGTTTCAAACTCTCAAAGGAACATCAATTGGCGAAATATTCCGTAAAGGCAACGAAGCTTGAGCACTCAAGCTGTTCAAAAGTTCTAATTTGTAATCTTTTGTATTGCCGTTTTATTCTGCAGTTTAGGAATCGACTTTAACTCCCCGTTTAAGGCTATTTTATTTACTAGCCACTTACTAGACGTCTGTTCAGATTAAACTGCGTAGTTTGTGCCCAGCCCGTTGGATTCGCCTGCCACATGGGGCACAAAAGGAAACACTTTTCTACCTGGCTCACTGTCTCATGAATGATTCGTTTGGTAGCCAACTATCATTTAGTTATTACCCGAGCGGAATGAAGCTGTTAATAACTTTTGCGTTTTCCTAATTAGAGGCACCGCCAGCTAAATTCTGCGTGCTTATGCTCGATTTCAAAACCCCACGCATTTAGGCATGCTCTATGTGGCTGAGCTTCGACCACAACCTTGTGTTCCTTTCCCAAGGTAGAATTTTTTAGACCCTCCTTCACAATCCAAAGTGTCTCTAATTTACAGTGTAGAATCGTTTTTTGTCGTACGATCTCAAACGCTATGGATGACTTTAACCTATAACGTCGCAATCCATTGATCGATTCGGAAGCCAATTTTTTTGTGTTCACGTCATCTACTAGAATAGACGAAGTAAGCAACTTTGTCCCATTCGTAACTCATCCGCCAAATAATTCGTTCTTGCCTAACACGGTTTAGACCACCCTAGCACCGCTCGTGTGACCGCTCACCTGAGCACGCCTCAGGTGTTCTGGCCTGCCCCCCCTTTTTTCTACATGACACCATGCGGCCTGTCTGTGCGTAAACGAAAGGCTTATTTGGGGTCGATTTCATGTCGTTTATGTTATCCGTCTTTCGCATGCAACAGTCGCATGTTAAACCTACCACAGCCCATCTACTGCCTTCCGATTCAGCAACCAACACACACTTTCTACTAAAAGTTCTGTTTCTATGACTAAACCTCTGCGCTTCGGTGATTGATTCTGAAATCTATGTTGGCAGTTTATTTGGTAATAAAATCTTGCAGAGGTCCTCGTCATCACTAGCCTTTTACATAGTGAGCCAATTATTCCTGGTTGGGGTTTTGTTTTAACCCGATACTTCCATCGCTAGTTTGCTCGTAAAATTTTGCACGTAGACATTAGATGCGAGGGATTTTAGCAGTTTTATTGTTTCTTAGGATGTCATTCGCCTGGCAATCATGGAAACCATTCAGGATCAGTTCTCGCACTTAAACTCGGAGAACGAGGCTCTCCGCGCTGCGGTAAACAATCTTCAGCACGAGAACCATCTACTGCAGAGCTATAAACGAGCCTTTTTTGACTTGCGCCGCTTCTTCCAGCCTGAAGTTTGGGAGCAAATAGAAAACCACGTGCGACTGGCCGAAGCTGCTTTCTCTGAGCAGGCAGCTCTGCATTTCTTTCCGCAATCAGCGCAACAACCGTTGCTTGGCAACTCACACCAAGCGCAGCAAAACACTTCATTCCAGCCCCCGCCTCCTACTGCACCCTCACACCAGTCACCCACACATCTCCCCCCGGATCTCCAGCATCTTTCGCCTCCTACCTCCGATGCAGTCCTGCCACATACTACAATGAACAATTCCCAATAAGTAGTTTGTGCGCACGTACGATCGATCATTTCTCATGGAGATGTTGCCGTTCTGATGCGCGCAGCATTAAACAAAAGGTCTTTCATCCATCTGGCTTTCTTTGCTTACTTGCTTGCATCGGTCGTCGCTGTCACCCTCGCCTTACCCTCCTCCCTCCCTCCGCCCCAGATGTTGCATTTTGCGTTCCGCCCCCTGGCCAAATGACTAGACACCATCGTTCTCTGTGTGAGCCGCGGTTCATTCACAGCCGGCCATTCCAGCAACACTTGACCTTGTGTCTGGATATGTGTACGCGCGCGTGTCACTGTGTATAGCGTATCAAAAATGCCCCCCTGTCCCGTTTGAACGGAAGGAGGTGTGGGGAAAATGAGATATGTTTACTGAGCAATCAATCTTTTTTTCAGATTTGGGACATTTTATAGCGCGTATAAACGTGAATCCTGATATTTTCTATCTTGCCTTCAGTTCATTTTGATTGCGTGAAACACTAGGATAGCGAAATTCTCATACGGGCAATACGGGGTTGCGGATATTTGTTCATTTACCGTTCAGTCTTTCTAGCTTCAAGCACACGAGGCCAAGGAATTTCCCTCCTCTGTCATGTGCTAACTCCTGGCAATTGATAAAATTGTGTATAAGTAGATGAGATAGTTAGTTGGCCTAAGTCAGGAATAATACTTGTCCTCTAAAATTGTCTTCTTAAATCGTGTGCGTATATAGTGGAAGATCGGACATTGGCATCGTGATGCCTACTTTAAAGCCCTTCAACTCGATAACATGCGGTTATTTGTTGCCCCTGCCTCCCATCTTCACTTCTTTGGAGCTAATTCACAGCGTAGCTAAATTTGAGTATTTACATCTCCTGTGCCCTTACGATCTTGCAGGGCAACAAGAAATCACCAGTCCGAAAACTGGCAGATAAGTCGTCCGGTTGGTTTTATCAGCTGTTCTTTGATCCCCTGCCAATGCACGCAGACGGAATTACAAACCTCATTCGTGACTTTGTTAGTGCGATTCGAAGAATCGATAATGTAAGTACAAAACTTGACTAACCAGTATACATTTATGCACTACTTGCGGCTTCGGTAATTCTCGACGTATCTCTATTTTTAAGACAACAATTAACCTAGCAACAATCTAGTTATTGAAGTTGCATATAAAGGTCACATTTATACTTCGAGTTTACTTCAACCAGCGAGCCAAAAGCCAGTCAGTCCAGTTGTGAAGGCCTTTGCCTTAATTTAGGTTTTTCAGATTTCATTGATTTGGATTTGATCTTTGCTGTGGCTTTTTGATATTCCATGTGCAATATGTTTGAGTCTGTTGTTTGCAGTGATTTAAATTCAGGAATTGCCCTTGATCTAACCGCCATATCGAATAGCGTTGGTCTCCGGCAATCCGAATGCGTGGTGCCACGCTTTTCAGCTAAGTCACAAAAAACCCGAGCGAATTTTATTGCCGAAAAAATGCTGACATAGTCACGTCGGCACACACGCATAAATAACACCGTCAGATAGAAGTGCTCTGTGCCTAATTGTTTCTACCCTAAATCAACTTCTATTAAGGACTTCAATAAGTGGGATTATCTTTTTACTAACTTGCCAGACTGGGTAACCTTTGAGATCTTTCATAAGCGCCGTAGCCAGTGGCCGCAGCACAATCTGTTGCACCAAAGTGAAAAGGCATTTGACACTCCGCTTGTGCAATTCACGCGCCAGACCATTTGTGTGAGGTAAACGATTGTGATGCTGACGCACTTTAGAGCGGCCTGAATAGTGAAACGCTATCTAAATTAATCTATTGTCTAGGTTTTTTTGTCAACACCCCGAAGATCCTTATCCAAAAATGCAACTCAATTTTCGCACCATTCAATACTCCCTTTTTCCAGTTAGTTGCTAATATACTTCTTTTTTCAAATCTCTTACCCTCAACTTCTATTTCATAGGTTGGCGTCTTTTTTCGACGGCTTTTCTTGTGTTGATGTACCCCAAGAGTTATTTGATGTAAACGAACGCTGTCATATGATCCACCACATCACATGAACTCACAATTGGCTGCAGTAGCTTGACCATCATGCTGCGTACATAAAGAAGTTTAATTAAAGATGGAGAGGAGGGCAGTGCCAGTACAAGGGGCTAGCCTGTCCTGACCCACAGACCTAGTTGATGTGTTTGGAAGGGATAGCGGTTGTAGCCTGTAGTTTGATTTATGCCCTGTGTAAATCCTGCTTTGTAATGGTTTCTAATTCGCTTGGCAGGCCTGTGCAAAACCACCCAGAGCCCCTTCTGAAGTTTGCTCAAAATATTCAGCACTATTTTGCCTCAAGGTGAGATTGATGATTTCTATACATTTCCGACTGCCTCCCGTTCACAACGCGTTTTCTCTCCGCCGCTGATTCTTTTGCCTCTGCCTTTGAAACTTCACACAGTTAATCGTAAGGTTGATGTGAATCCACGCCAATGAGTATTTGTCTGTTTAAAGTAATTCTGAGTTGTGATATGGGACCTCTACGACTCAAAAAATGACAATGATTGGATTCGTCCCAACCTCGTAGGCACAAGGACACAAATTACAGCTAGCTAACATCCGTCTTCGTCATTGAGTCTTAACCACCCTGTAGCACAGGCATCTCCGTAGGCTTTTTTTATGTTAATGTGGATCCATGCCTTAAAGAAACTGCCACACAAACGTTTCGGAAAGTTTAAATTGTGCAACTCTACTTAGACTCCATTCTTTGTACAAAATTTCAACTAACTTTTTAGTAAATAAACATGCCATACATGCGTCCTAAACATTCCTGGGTGTGTTACCGCCAAAATCTCAGCAGTTGTTTAGATCAAGTCGTCATCTGGTCCCTCAAAACTTAAGTCAAGTTTCAACATTATGCGGGTTAATTTTTAATCCAACTGTAATCTTTGTATTTTGAGTGTGGTTTTTTGCTATGGCGATCAAAATGACTGGCTTGGGGCATTAAATGCGCGTTCACTTTTCAAACTCCGAGTTTCGGTAACTCAGAATCACATTGTTTGGTGCAACTGCATGAGAGTTTTAATTAGCCTTTGGTGATGTTTAACATAGGGATATGTTAATTTTCCAATGCAAGAATGAGGGTTTACGCTCTTTAGCGTACTGTGTCATTCAATCTCTTTTATTGTTGAAATATGTGTGCTGTCATACAATTAAAGCGTCATGGTGTATCTCTGTAAATGACTTCAACACCATCGATCCGCTTTCAATTCCTTCGGTCACTAGACTGATGCATAATCTTCTCTAGGCAGAAAACCTTTTCTATTTAAGCTTGTCCTAATTTGCCTTGTCAATCACTAGTTGGCTTTACCGACTGAGAGGCTGTTATCCTTGCCCCACATGCTGCTTTGTTAACAAATATTGTGATTATTGCTTCGAGTTCATGGACCTCTTCAAAAAATTCTCACAAACGCCCTGATTATGCATGTTTTTCGCCATGGCAACTATAAGTAAAACGAAGAAGGCCAATCTGGCCTCTTTTGACGTCACACACATTAAATTTCTGGCACTATCATCAAGAAACTTATCGTGGGTGGGTTAAAATCTATCAACCAAGATAAACCATAGAGTAAACTTTTTGTGTCTAGGCGATGCTTTTCTAGGCTAATATGTGTCTGAGCTTCCATTCTTAGAAACAAACAATCTTCACAGAAGACGGCAATTGACGTCCCATCCAAGGCTTTTTTTGTTTCTAATCGACTAATGGGTTTTGTGGACTAACCCTGAACACAGTGGCATAGTTTACCGTATCGCCTAAATAACACCCAAGAAATCCAGGCATTTAAATCTGGAGAACAAGCGGGCAGGCATGAAAACATTGAAGCATGTGCCAAGATACTAAAGTGCCGCTTAATTACATCAACACGTCATGAAGGATATTTAGGCCTAAGACTCGAAAATTAAACGAGGAGGGTAATGCCAAAGTCATGAATTAGTTTTTATTTGCCGTCGATGCTTGTGATTAACAAAAAAACCTACTTCTATTTAAAATCTAGCAATACGCAATGTTGTTGATCCATGTCGATTCACACATCACCTTTATTTCGTTGAATCTGATTTCTGGTCGAGGCTTAAGCGTTGGGATTGTGTACTAGACGCTCTGAACACACCACGGCAGTATGCTTCAACATGTGGAGTCTTATCGAGGCGCCTTTAATAGGCCAGATTCGGACTCGAAAGGAATTTTGTGGACAATTTTGCAACTAGAGGAAGACGTATTTAACGTTTATCTTCACAAAATTTCCTCCTGAAAACAAAAATGAGGTGATTCTGATGATCCAATTCGTAGTTTAGCTCCCGTTACGTTTTCGTCATAAAGCACATTTATTGTGTGCAGTTTATGCCTTCGGTACGGGGTGTGGTTCCGTGGAAATGATTGAACTTCAATTGTCAAGACACCGGATTATCGGTATGTGCGTGTGCGTGTGTTGGACTTTGACAAGACAATACAAATAAAGGCAAGGTGGTGTTCTATCCTACCTATCTTAAGTAAACGATTTTGGCTAAGCATGAGGCAGGAATGGATTGTCTTTATGAACATTTTTGCATTCAAGGGAGGGGTCCGATGTCAGCGTCAGAAGGTTTGACAGACCTCAACAGTAATATGTGCGTTGTACAGAATTTGACTCCACGCAGAGGTTCGCGTCGTTCTGATCTCGTAAACAAAGCCGAGGATTCCAAAATTATAAGACAGCTTTGACATTGTTTTCACTTCTGAGCACTTTTGCTTGATTACCAGCTTCCGGAGTGAGGAAAATCATGTCATCAGCAGTTTTGGATTACTAGCTCGCTTGATATACAAGTGCGGTGCGGTGCTTCAATCGCCAAGTTGGTGCGCACGTAGGCGGCAAAGGCGTACACATTTCATAATTTGACACGCAAACCCAATGTGAAACCGGGACTTTTGCGGAGAGTTCCGTCTAAAAAGCGCAACACAACTCACCAAATAAATGCTTGATTTATCTGAGTGGAATCATGTTAGCTATAGGCTTTGCCAAACTGATGCTCTGTATAAGATACCAAATGGACTGTTGTACAACATTTGGGCATCATGGGTGGTTGCATGCAGTCTAGGCTGTGGCCATTTTCTCTTCCTTTCGTAGAGTTTTTAATCTTAGGCTTCGTTATCACAAACGGAATTAAATAATTATGGCAGCCTTGTGTCTAAACTATTTGTAAGTTTATTGAAGAAGAAGCTAAATGGCTCCTTCAATCATTCCAAAAACCGCATTCGAATACCCATCGTCTGCCCTTTTCGAAAGGTGTTCGCTACTGTCCCATAACAAAACTGATGCCACCATTTTAAAGTGTGGCGAATTTCTTTGCATATCCGTCGATAAAATGCTAAGACTAATGAATTAATATTTGGCTAATAATTTGAGGTGGTTTGGTGATTTTTTCAGGCCTTTCAGCAAACTGACCATCAAAACTCGTTATTACTTATGCCTGCTCAATTTCTACAATTATTCTGCTTAGCTGCAGAACCTCAGTTGCTGCTCTGAGGTTCGGAGCTAATCCAATCTTTAGGTCTGTTATTTTGGTTCCAATGACTATCTTGCCTACTTGTACAAATCAAATTTAATGGCTCTTGCATCCTAAGTTTTGTTTATTTGACCAGGCCACCGGTCGTGACTGTTCATCAAAGATAAAACAATTCCATTTCAAAAACATAACCCGACTGAGTTGTTTAACTATTAAATAGTATAATCACGCTGTCACACCTTAGCCTAACAACCCTACTTCCTCTCGTCAGAGCTTTATTAAATTTACATAAATTGAAAAGTAGTTTTTGGACACTAATGACAATTTCCGTTTGGCAGCCAATCACTTACGTCCTGCATAACTCATTGATTTGTGAAAAAAAAACAAGTACGTTAGTTAATCTGTCAAACTCATTTTTGTCTGGTTCGGTTGCATGCAATAATTATTTGCGTATCGCAGCCAATGTTCAGTTTAATGAATATGCATCACCGCATGCGACGATGAGTATGAGTCGAATAGTGGAACCTTAGGCCAGTTCATTCAGTGCTTGAGGATAGCACTCACTGGGTGATCGAGTGAGATCGTCGATTGCCAACAATTTTGCCAATAAGTGATCCTGCTTCCGCCCGGTGAGTCACCAAAGGTTTGGAATTCGATTCCCGCAGAAAAAATGCCCTCAACCCGCGTGAACGGATCCTGATTCGTTTGTCGTTATGACGGTTGCAGGGTTAGGCGACGCGAACCGAAAGAGCAATTGAAGGGTCGATCGCGGCTTAGTTGAAAGTCGGCGCTCGCGAACATGCACGAGAGTAGTTGAGGCAACGCCAGCGGCGGATGACTCGCCACCGTTGAGTGTGAAATTGAGGCAAATGAGTCATCGCAGAGAGATGAAAGGCTCGAGTCACCGCCCTTGCCCTCAGCCTAGACAATAAAAACACTTTTTAACCAGCGGGATTTGTGAAACGTGTATCGCAGACTTGTTACTTTTGGAAAATATGAAAGTTGGCGATTTTGATTTGACCTAATGTTGATATCCAACCTTTGGCTGCTAGCGGTAATGCATAGATAAACTACATAGTGTTTGCTACCCTTTAACTTGAGAAGACGAGCGTCAGTTGTTGGGAGTAAAAATTGGTTGGTTTTATTAGTGTAAGTGAGGAAATGGAAAGTGTTGGAAGTATCCAATTTTTAGGCGAACTCAAGGGATACAGCTGTAGGTGTGGATGCTCTTTAGCTTACTAAATACCAGACATTTGGAATGTTCACTCACTCCGCCACAATAAATGATTTTACAAATTATCCTGTTGTTAATCAAACCTTTTTTATCCAAAATCTCTTTGAAAGTTTTTAAATGCATAGGCTAGATAGTTATTTGAGAACGTAACTTATATTCCACTAATTGTATCTAACAAGAATGGCAACCAATTTGTGGCCGATCTAGTGGGTATTGAAAATGCCAAAAATGGCTTAAGCAGGCTTGGATGCTCAGCCATTCGCTCTCTGTGACTGCGTGAATATACGATTGCATAAGGTCGCTTCCTTACGCCAGACACGGGATTTCTGTTATTCCTAGACACGAACAGCTGCAATAATAGTTTCATTGAATGAATGAATTTCAGCACCCCATAATCTCATCAACTAACTACTCACATTGAACCTGGCTCAGGTTGCAAATCCTTTATATATCACCGCATTTAGGGAATAACTCTTCAAAAAAGATGCCCACTAGTTTGTCCAACTTAATATTCCTATTAAACGTTGACTCCTGTTGAAGGGGGTGTCGCCGTGTTTGCATCGAATTTTCGGTGGTTTATCGCTATGTGTTTGAATAACCAATCAGCTCCCCTGTCGGTTGTGTTCTCTTCCTAATTAATCACCATCACATGGGCCTCAGAGGTGAATCCATGTTTACGTAGTGAAGTGGATGCAAAGCCTCTTTCATTTATTTGAGGTAGCTGTTTCGCCATTATCCATTCAAGTAAACAGGGAAGAATCTTATGAAAGCTACCCATGCGCCTGGAGATTTAAACACTACCAATGCATCTCCCTCTTCTACTTAGATCATAAAATTGATTAACAACCACACGGATTTTACAAACCGATTATGACTTTGAGGTTCCAGAACAATCTTTTGCTTTCGTGTTTTGTGCCAAGCAGACTCTAATAGAGTCTAGACTAACACTAACGTCATCCAAAACATTTTAGAAGCTAGAAGGTCTACACGTGTTGACGATGCTCTGACTTTTCCAGAACACCCAAATCAATACAAACAAAACCAAGATGCTAAATTGTTACCTGTCGAATGCAAATTCTCTTTCGGCAACAAAAGCTATGACAATAAAAATGCACACCCTATTAACCACCTGAATTAACCCAAAGTACGTCATCAGCTAACGCGTTGTGTAATTGTACTTGTCTTCACAATTTTTCTGCACCAGTGCTTAAAAGTGCTCAGAGAGAGTGTGGCAATTACGTTGTTCAGGGGAGTCTAGTGTGAATGCGATGACCTACTAAACGCTGCAAAAAACTCGTGCCCCACGATTGGAAATACGTTGCATCTGTTGGTGACGACAGTAATGCCACATAGGCTGACCAAGTGAGCGAAAAATCGGCAGACAATGACCGAGTAAAGGGTTTTGACAGTCCTTAATCCGATCTCGCAAGGAGGGCTGACCCGTGTGAGAAATCTCAAGCATGTGTGAACCACCATTCTGACCTTGAAAGGCTATCTAAAAAACCCACTAGACTGGGGGCGCACGGGATAAGCCTTCGCATGGAAAAAATCTCGTGTGGTGGAGACAAGGCACTGACTTTTGCCACCAGAATTTACTGCTAAAGCAAGCAAGTATTAATTTTGTTCATCTAAAATGTTGAAAATTTCGTAGGTAATTTATGAGAGCTGAAAGAACGGATGAGTCGAATTATGATAAATAAATGTAGAAATACAGCTGTTTCACGTTACACCAAAAATCAGTTGTACGTTGTTGCAAATGTTGTGTCTCTCAATCGCCTCAAAAATAGGGTCCTTGGGCTTATAAGGTGTGCCTCACGGGCTTTTGGGTATCCATGCCGGCCAAGCTGTCCGGTGTTGCGTAGAAATAATTAAGGAGCACTGTGTGCTGCTTTTGTTTTGGTTTTTTATCCCTGAAGGCCATATTGGGTGGAGTCTGCATTTCTAGTTCACTTTTATACAAATATTTTTAAGTCCTGAATACTTTACTTCATTGGTGTTTAACGCAGGACCCTTTGAATACTTTGTGCGAGGTTAAGTACCGGAGTGCTGCGATGAATCACGCTTACCACAGATGAGAGTGGTAATTGTCTGGTACGATTTAGCCTATCCCCATTCATAACTGCCGCGTGAAGAAAGAAGTCGTGGGAAAACTGTCATTCCCATAATTAAGAGTAGTTGCAGAAGACGGATTTCTTTTGTCTCGGATTTTGAGTGAAACGTGAGCATCCTACAAATATTGTACTCCTCTCCTTTGTTTTACCCAATGCGTGGGTCAAAACCGTGTCTTGTCTAATGATCAGGGCGTTATAAGTCTGGAGACTCTTGGATTTTGGGAAACGCCAAATGCATCCACTAAGTTGGCACAAAGTCGATAACAAACAAGATAACATCCTGATCTTGACAAGTTAGTGAACCGCAGTTACCTTGGTCTAAATTAATGTTCCGAAGGACAGGATTAACTCTTCTTGAGACTTAAATAATTGCGGGTGTTTATAGCTGGTGTGGTTTTTTGAATAGAAATTTCAATAAATCAGTTATTCGCGACTTGGCCTAGCATGTACAGTTTTGTCTCATCAGCACATCTGACGTCTGAATTGGCGCCGGGAGGCGTCACCTAGAGGAGACCGGTGGCCGTCCTCTATGCGGCGTGTGGACGCTTCCCAAGCCTGAGCGGCGAGTTACACGTTTTCGTATCCATGGCACATCCACTTCAGAGAGTGCGTGTTATAGAGTATTAGGCAATTGCTCAATACTCCTCCTTTTACTGTTGAATGAAGTGGTAGTAAAATCCCACCAAAATGCAGGAGAAGTTGGTCAGTTGAATTATTTGCCTCAGAACTGGTCATTCTAGAAGTGCTTAGCTTACCTTTCAAGAGCAAACAACGTTGTTGCCTTTTGTTAGTTCCAAAGGGACAAAGACACCACAAGCATCACAAGAACTTAGGCGTCAGAAAGTAGCATTTTAGGTATGAGAATAAACTGCCGATGACACTACGGAATTTACTGTTGATTCACGTTAGACGTTAGTTAGATGTTTTGAAGTCAGAGGTGGCGCTTTCGACGGAGGTAGCCTGTTAGTGTGGACATATTAAGATTGACTCTTCGCATTTTTAACTGTTTCTTTTCACTATTTTGAAATGGGGTAAACAATTGTATAAATGTATACTCTATGACTGAGGTACTCCTTGAAATATAACAGTCTGGATGTTTGAAAATCCACATGAATCCAACGTTAGGACAAAATTTTAATCAACGAACTAAGCATCAACCCTGGTAGCAATCGGTTATGTGACTCACAGCAGACCTTTAACACGACTGGACATTGCCACTTGGCATTTCGCGCGGTGTTGTGATAGCCCGTTTTTCGGTGAGGCTTCCTTCAGCGAATCGGAATTAAAACTTTTCGTTTTCTGGATGGTGGTGCCACAAATTTCAATTTTAAGTGTTGAGTTCAGTATCCGGAGGAATCTTGGATGCTTTTAGGAAGAGCGTAACCCCAGTTTTCACTAGGTCAGTGGGCATTTCCATCCTCAGGCAGTCTTCCATGTCGCGTGTACGTGTTTGACAAGCGCCAAGTTTTACAAATGAAGACAATGATTTCGCTTTCCGAAAACCACACGGCTCCCAAACTTAGAGAGCGATGGTGTACGTCTAATTATTCAACAGGAAGTTCTAATTCGAGTCGGGATAAGTAAAGCCTATTTGCTGAACCCAGTTTTATGCGTCTAAAATTTGGACAGATTCTCAGGAATTACAGAATTAAATTCACTGAACACCAAGTGGGATTATTCGGTTAAAAATACGCCTTTTGACTCAAATTTTCATGTAAAATTATATCAATGTTAATCTGACTACGTCTCTCTAGTTGAACTGGGCTTTGCATCTAATGGTGTGTCCGTTGTGGGTGTCAAAGTTACAAAAATAAAATTTATGTGATGTTGGTTTACTACACAGAACAGCATTGTAAAAACCACCCGAACTTTTCTCTGGATGTCATTCCGAACGAAAAGACGATCTAATGCCCATAAACTGCAGCTGACCTGAATGGTCCAATTTAATGGATTTGAGGCATCTTATCTTACAAACTGCTGGCGACAAACGTAATAGCATTGAAATAAGCAGTTCTCGACCTCACTAAATTAACACAAATGGCACTTAATCGCTTAGACACCATTTATTCAACACTGTGTGAATGATTAAGCGACAATGGCCTGGGCTGTTGTGTTATGGTAATTTTCACCCACAACTGAACTTCGGTGACCTCGTTTTCACATAATCAGCATGACCTCACCATGGTGCAAAAGGGCCGTGCGAAATTATGAGGGCGCACTTTCAAGGCAGTGCCTCGAACAACGAGGGGAAAGGTGAGTGAAAATGTGAGGGCTAACTTGGAAGTTGGAGAGGAGCCCTCCGGTTTGCAGCTGTTTGGATCGTAAAATTGCTTCCAAGTAATTTGAGGAAAATGCTCCTTAAGCACGCATTTACTGAGAAATATCCTGCTTATCTGATAGTTCTAGCTTCCCTTCCCCAGCACATTTGCATAAATTTGGTCTGATGACTGGTATAAGCTTGATTAGTAAATATTACTCAAACTAGCCATTTTGACGGCAAGTTTGGTGTTACGTATAGACAACAACGTATGGATTTAGAGAGAATTTTATAAGCTGACATTAGTGAATTAATTTAATTTTATCAATCACCATACAAAAACGACCTGTTGGCAGTACTCATTGGCTAACAGCGCCGGGACAGAAGTGACTCAGACGGTTCGAACGAGTTATTCGTGTGAGGAAATGCTTGATCGTCTCCGAAACCCATGCAACGTGCAAACAAAATTTCAAACCATCTAAAATTTCCTCAAACGTATTAATTTTTCACATCACTTTCTTAATTATCAACGGCACACTCTCGTTAACTCGTAGAAATCTCAAGAGGCTGAAGGTCATAAGACAGAACGATTAAGAGGTTTAGAGTTAGCACGTTAACTAAATTAACTTCACTAATCTCGTTGAACCAGTCCTCGATCATGGGGGAGACTTGCTTGCTGTGCTTTTGTAAGTGCTTCCGTACTGGCTGCGTGATTTAGTGATGCACAACGCCTCGCTTAGTTTGCCATTTGCATATCCGATTTCGGAAATGAGAATACAAAGTACCCAAAGTTACCGTCGACCGTTGATGACTAATTTGGGTTGTGATGAGCGAGACGCCATGCGTCTCCACTTTTTGATAGTGTCACGCGTCAGCATTTAATATTAACAAGTGATTAATAATTCAAGTGGTACACACTAATTTTCAAAGTAATGTCTATTCAAAGAATGACAGATCCGTCTTAGCGCTGTACTCAGTAATGAATTCATGCAAAATGGTTAGCAGCTATCCAATTATGTAGACCGATCAAGCATGCTTCACAGCAGAATTATTTCAGCAACAGCAAACTCGAAATCACAGGTGCAGCAGCGACTCCAGCCGATAGACGAGCTTCCTGCTCTGATGGAAGACTAGAACTGCTACTCAACATTTTTCTGAAATCCTGTGTGCTAATTTCAAGCAGCAATAATTTGAAAGGAATGATTTATTTTTGAGTTTTGCAACGATCCAAATGCTTACCTACTACAATGTCAGTAGCATTTGGTTACATCAGATTTGTAAAAAGTGAGGTTATCGGCGTAAGCACAATGCGGGTTTTCTCGGCGTTTTTATTAGAAAGTGTTGCGTGAAGTTAATAAAGTCGGCTTAATACACCATAATCTGGTATTACCGCAGATCATCCGCTCGCTAACTAAATTTACTCATTGCTCTGAATGCCTAATGGGGGTCAAGTAAATTTCGGGGTAAAGAAGATGGTATGCCTAGTAATGAAGAAGTAAATAGGTCACCGGTAATCCATTCAGCATTTCATCAACTTGTTGATAAGGACGCCTCATTCTACTCTACCTCCCACGTATATTAATACGTTTGAATAGATGACAAGGTATGCCACTCATTTTTTTGGTGATAAAGCATCTGTTGTAGTTGCCCGTTTGTTATATCACCCTTATAGAATCACCAAATTGTCTAATAAATTTCTTTTAAAATTATCTCGATTAGTCATCCTAAATGAACTCGACTAATGCTTACTTATTTTTATAGTCGTCATGGAATACAATTTGGATTCATACACAAAGCCGATATGTCAGTGTAAATGCTTCCAACGTTTTTTTGTAACACGCCAAGAAACATAGTCTACCAACCATGGCATTTGCCGGATAAAAAGCCGACTCAGACAGGGTTAGATGGTAAACAGCATGCCAGACTTTATCTGGATAATTGTTCGTCATTTGTCTATCAAGGAATTTGACGAATTCTATTAGGGTCTCGAATTCGAGCGTTTGGGGTGTGCTTACAGACTGTAAAGGAATTAAAAGTCGAAATTCTTTTTTATTCGCAGAATGCAAATGAGCTAGTAAAAAGTCGCTGCTAGGCAGTAATAAATTACATTCATTACCGAATAATAATTGCATTAATACTTGCCTCAAGGTTGTAGTGCCAAACTACAAACTGAATGTGGTGGACCGATTTCATCAAAGCATTGAAGACTGTTTTTGAGGCTCATGACCAGACAGACTATTTGCGATAACAAATGTGACTGATTAAGAAGAATTTAAATCTTACTCTTGTTCCTTTTATTAGTGATTCAGAGGTTTGATAAATGATGTACTTAGTGAGTTTCGACGTTGTGCTTCGAACTTCACGAGTCCAAGCTGTAAATGACAATTCAAGTACATTGGTTTTCGCCTGAAAACTATAAACTATCCTTATTCTACGTTCTTCCTTAGCGATATCAAGGTGAGAGTTTTTTGAACTTTGGGGTTAACAAGGTGACTTTAGGTGCAACTACGAGAATGTCCTGATGCGCGAATTTGCTGTCATGCGAAATGTTGTGGAGAAGTGAGATAGTAAGAAACACTAAAGTTAGTGCCACATATGGTTAAATGATTGCAGATTACACTCAGATTTTGTATCAGTCTCCTGGCCTCTCACCCTCTAAGTATTCAATGCAGTTTCTTTAGAGTTCTGCCTGATCTTGGTGATTTATTGTGAAGAGATTACCTCGACTGGTCTTAGTTGGGATTTGAATTCACGACACGTTGCTTCGGCTGCCGTCGTCTTGTTGCCTGGCTGCAGACGGCACATTTACGCCGACTGGAATCGCAGATGATGGATGGCACATGCAAATCTTCATCAAGGCATTTACACCGAGTGGACCAAATGTTTTGCCCAATAAACCTAAAATGGATATCGACATGAGAAGTGAGGACTTGTTGAGTGAGCTTTAGACATTGGCATTAGGGAACTGTTCCAACCTTACAAGTAAATATTAAAGCCAGTAAATACGCGTAATTAGTCAACATCAGATACTTCATCCTTGCAAAAACACAGAGAGGAACTTGAATAAAATTTTCAAATTGGGATGAACAGACAATGAAAATGAAGCACAACGTTGAGGTGGCCTTTTAAATAACCTCATGAATTTCGTGGTAGCGCATAGTCATTTGGTCCTATTTAATGTAAATTTTCTTGCAGCAAATATTTAAATAAGCGGTCAACCTTTTTAAATGATAAAGAGGCCGATTTTGTGAACACGCGGCCTCTTTTCAGACCACCAGAAAGTGTATTGCGCCGACTCTAAGTCAGGGAACTCCCGAGTTTCCAAGGTTTGGTGTTTTTGTCGACGTGTAATAATTAGACGGTTTAGGATGAGTGCAATTTACACAGTTTAAATAATCAGTGCTTACGTGTGCTGTGAAAAGGTGTCTTCAAACTCAGGCATTAATATTTTGCTTAAGCATCAACAGAAGTGAGGAGGCTAATTTGATTTTAGTAACCACCCTAGTTGGAATGCATAGCTAATAACAGTGGTTAAAGCTAGTTTCCTTACTACAGAATTATATTACAGTAATGAATAAACTATTTAAATAGATGCGATTTACAAATCTTTGGTTAGGAGTGTTTTCGTGAAATATGGAGGTGGTGGATGGACTAAATTCATGCCAAGTTACATTAGGGAAACTGAAGCCGGTCGGCTAAATGAGTGGGAATGCACCTGTTGATGTGGATACTTGTTTATTTTACTGGCAATTTATAGGGCCAGCATGTGGAAATTACCCGATGAAGTATTACCGGGTGTATTTTGTATTGAGATGAAGGTTGGCTAATCCCTTGACATGCAGCAGATTGCGCAGACCTGGTTATTCTCCACCACCGGTAAACAACACAGAATCGATTTTGGGCCGCTTAAGTTTTCCATGGACTTAAAATGCAACCACAGTTGACGCACGGATCCTCCGCTAGGATGCTGGGAACATTGGACAGACTTACTTGCTAGAACTCTCCCTAGGCAAGTAGTTGGAAGAGATATTGTAGGAAAGGGACAGAAAAGTGCAAACAGATATAGGGGAAGCTCAATTTGGCAAAATCATGCAGCCCATTCGCTGAAGGGATTAAAAACGAGTGCGTCAGAAACTTCTGGAGTTGGGGGTATTTGAGTTTACCTGGACTGGACATGAAAAAGACGAGACAGCTTCTCAAGCTGTCAGTTTTAGTCGCCACCGTCTACAAAGTCAACTGCGTAAGCATTCGTTCGTGGCCACCACAGCAAGTAATGAGTGCCCTTTATGCAAAGTGGAGAGGTCGGCAGAAGGGATACAAGTGACGGCGTGCTCTGTAACAATGCAGGAAGACCGGGAACCGGTTTCGGGCTCAGAGTGGTTGTGAGTGTTGCCAACGGATCGGCCTAACGTTTACACGGTGGATTGAAGTTGAACTAAACAGGCCACAAAACATTTTACTTCACTGTAAATTTCTTTCGGGTATTTTAAACATGGACAACAATGTCATTTAGGGTAGAAAAAGAAAAAAAAATCATTGATTTCTCATTCGATTGACATGGCCAAACACTGTAGGACCCTAAATTTTTCACCGTTTTCTAATCGAGAGATCGCCTCCCACGGCTTAGCAAAATTGACTTTCGATGACAAACTAAAGTGAGCTTTTTACGATGAAAGGGGTGTCCCGACAACAGTGATACAACAGATGCGACATTAAACCTACCAAGGCTGTTTTAGTGCAGGTATGATCCAAGCTTTGTTTTTAGTTTAGCTTTTGGTTAGTTTTGTCAAAAGAGTTTGATATAGATTTTGTCAAAAATAGCATTGTCGAGGTGACTCTTTAACGCTCCAAAGAATATGCTGGCGTTCAGAAGTCACCTGCTAGAAAGGCCAAGTCTGAGATCTAAAAGTTGGCACAGGAAAGCGGCAGACACATGCGGTTGTCAAACATCAATCGGTCAGTCTTCGCAGTAAGACATAGCTTAAATTAAAATGGGTTAGTACGCCTTATTGTTGATGTCTTTGAAACGCCAGTAACTAGGTGATCCCCGCTAACAGCTGTGGGATGAGGATTTTGATGTATGGCGGTGTAAAGCGTTTTCTTCTTCCCCAGCCTGGATTTAACGTGGTTGGGATGAACTTGCATGATGGCGTCGAGACGAAAATTTCCCCTACTAGAGTGCTCAGGGAAATTCGATGCCACTGTCGAGGCGAGGGCTTTGCCACGGACGTAAACACGTGAGAATTCCCGACTAGCCTTCTGCAGCAGCAGACTGTAGAGCTTTGGGAAAATGACAACCTTTTATGCAACTAACGAAAGTCTTATTGTGTTTAATGCATCTGCAAACTCACGTATACGTACACATTAATTACGTCTAAGTGGAGTGTCGTAATATTTCTGCAAAGTGAATAAATGCTTTATCGTGCTCTTTTGTTTTGCCCCTTTTTCTCACCATCACCCACATGAATGCGTAATAACTTGAAGAGGGTTATCTTCCTCCCTCAATGCATTTGCGTAATTATTGTGACGGTTGTTTATGTTTGCACTACCATAATACATAAAATGAAACTGGAACGGCCTCGTGTCCAGAACCTTTGAAATAATTTCAAATTGTCACATTTAAATTGTTTCATTTTGATGAATATTGATCTCAAGCATCACGTTAATTAAATGCCTGTTTTATATGGGGTTCAAGCCTATTTTTCGGTGTTCAGATTTGCGTCATGTTTATGTGCGTGCGCACATCACAAATCACTAATTTTAACCGTTTGATAGGCTTTCCTTGCTCCGCCGACGCCGTCATTCGCGCTGGCCAAATGCACCGGACATCTGTTTGGACCCGGTGACTGTTCTGTTTTCACAGATCTTGCGCACGTCATTAGCGGATTGCAGACAGAAGTTTGCAAATTTATTTAAGGTACAACGCCAGTTTGTTTCAAATATTTAGTCTCAGCTTCAAACAGCATTAAGCAAGATAGGCCCTGAAGTCAGCCGAGGCTATGCTCACTTAAATTTAATAAAACTTGCAACCATTTTAGATTATTACGTAAAATCACCTTTTCAAAAATGGAGATTACTTACTCATCGAAATTGTAAAAGTTTTCTAGTTTTAAGGCAATTCGTTCTTTTTTCGCAAACCATCCAAATTTCCTTTCGTCACCGAGCTGGTACACCGGGGTAAAACCTCGCCCAGCCAGTTTGTGCAGAAATGCCCATACTTGTCAATCACGATTAACAATGATGCCAGGTTAATTGCCGGTGGTTATATTTCCAAATTGCGCTGTGAACCTTGCCAAAAAATCAGTAAGACAAACTATAAATGCTTAAAAGTTAACATGCTGCAGTTAACATGCTGCTTTATGACTCAGATCTCAAAGGCTCGGATAATTCAGGTTTTTATTTAAACATATTGGACCGCCAGAGGACACGAATGAGCTGAAGCTTGTCCAAACAGATTTACCACAGGTTGATTGGTATTCGAGACTCGTCCCCACATTTCATTGGTCTCTGTTCACAAGCCCTCAATAAACATGCTCACTCATTCACGCACACACACGCAGGCATAGTAACACATCAAGTCAAGCCGGTGAATAAGCGGTTATGACCACCTGACCGTGTCGCTTTCTCATCGCCTTTGTTCTCGAGGTTTGCGTGTGTTAACGCGACGTAGGGTTTTAGTATAGGTTGCAAACCCCTACGGGACTTTCCCTAGATAATGATAATTCACGATACATAAAGGCTAAGCTATTTGACGATGTTATTTTGTTAACTTCTGTAGTATAATTTCACATTAGGCGGTGTCCGATTTGGCGCGTGCGATGGAGCGGCAAAAGTCGGTAGTCGCCAAGGTACACGGGACTGTGTCATCGTCAGATGCTGACTAACACCATGAGCCAACACTAGTGGAAAGCAGTGACGGAATCACGAAATTCTTTAAGCAACAACTGCGAGCCTACGCACTGACTGCCGACATTCCTGAGGAGGCGACCAGGCTTGTGCCCTAACAACTCTCGCAATGTGTTGCGTGTCTGTTGCCATGGTGAATCATTAAACACATGGGACTTCTAGTTGTAAAGAAGCGGTGAAAATTTGCCCACCGATTTGGCGTTCTCCCCACCAGGTACACGACTAATAAACTACGGTAAGTGTTGACACATAACATGTAATTTTAACTGCATATTTTCGCAAAATCGTATTTTCGAGATCCAAAAGGGTCCAATTTTTATATCTACAAATTGCAAATTTGGTGGTTATGTGTTATTACCTTAGTTACATTTAAGCTACTGGCTGGACTTGACAATTCACGAGAACAGAATCGTAGGCGGCCAAATTTTATACATTTCTTAATTAATTGCTCAAGATAATTTCAGCCATGGCTAACACCCAGTTAAAACACCATTTTTTGCTAATTTTTTTGGCACTTTTAAGGTGAAAACTCACCGGCTGAATAATTCGTGGAATTCCAGTGTCCAGCTCTAGTTACCAAGACTAGGTACCGAGGTTCAACAAACAGGAAGAAACTAGCACAAATCTCATTAGTTGTAATCTTGAAATAAAGTCACTCATCTTTTGTTTTATTGGAATCTCATCCGATAATTTGGCTCCTTGATAATCTTATTTATGTTATGGGTATTAGTGGATATTTGGCTCCGTTACTTTCATTTAAAAATAGCTGTTTTATGGGTTCTTCATCACTAAGACAACAATGCAAACAACCGCAATCTGCTCAAAGTGGAGTAGTGTCGATCCAAAGGAAGACAAATGGTCATGTGCAAGTATTTGTACTCAAATGCATTATTGTTAGTTTCCCGTGTGATGAATGGTAGAAATGGGGAAGGTGCAGATCTTACTAGTACGCAGTCAGTCCCGTTTATAGTTAATATGAAAACTTTGCAGTGTAACGTGTACTTGTGTTGAATTTTGTGCCTTGCGTGGTTAAAGAAAACAAACGATTTCTCAATTGAGGTATTTCAGTGATCAATGCATAATGCAGTGTTATTAATCTCACAAACCTCAAGAACACATGCGCCAAATCAGCACTGAACGAAATTTTGGCAAAGTGCTCTCCGAACTTGAATTTTTTCGCAGAAGCAAGATTGCAATTAACTTTTTAGGCCCTGGTGACGCCAAGATAGAGCCTGAGCAACTGCAAGGAAAAAAATATTGTGGAGATCGCGCGCCCAGCTGTCAGAAATGCGTGTGAAAAGCGGCTGAGCAAACAGGACTTGGAGGGTGACCGAGAGGACCTTTTATACCCATGTAGCGGATTAACAGCGATCGCGCCTGAGTGAACCCTGGTTACTGACCTGACGTTGACAATGACTCATCCACTTTTTCATTGGTTACTGCATCCAATGCCTGTCATCTGTTCACTCATCCACACACTAAGACACACACTTGGCTGGCGTGACAATTATAAACGGTTGTATCCACTGTCGCCTCTTCTTCATTCTACTAGAATTGTCTTGGGCTGTTAATTAGAGGACTGTAAGGTAGTGTTAAGATCAAGCTACTACACCCACATGCCAATCACTTTCCATTTTGACCGTGAAATTCGTCACTCTGACTGACATCAGACTTGTCGTAAAACAGCTTAAATACTCAGACATTTTGTATTATTTGGGAGACCTAGTGAGGAGTTTGGATTTTTCGTGTCCCCATTTAATCTTAAAACCGTTGTGGCAGTCAAAACTTTGCTGGGTCATTTAAGCACTATCCCTAGAAAGATGCCTGAGTTTCTGAGTCCTCATATGCTTGTCTCCATTCTGCAACGCTAGACAACTGGTAGCCAAAGTATCCTCTTTGCCTGGATTTTATTTTGGTGCATTTTTACCAACCAAAAGCGAATTTTCAATGATAAGCACAAGGCCAAGTTTATTCTGGACATGTACACTTTGTTCAATGATAAACTTGTGGGTGAAATTCACTTCCTTATCGAAATATGCGGAGTCGGTTAAAAGCAGGAAACAAAGGTCCTCTCAAAGTGTATTAGAGTCATGAATTAGAAGAATAAAATAAGTACATCAAGCGAAAACGCTACTCTTCATACAGTCCACTCAAGAGTTCTTGTGCGTCGTAACGACTGATAAGGTCTCAACCAATGCTCCCAGAATATGCGCCCTGGTGGTCAGTTTCGAATGGATGGTGTCTCGTGTTCACTTTGGGTGGCCGTTGTAGTTGTTGTGGTTATGGGGCCGGCTGACTAACCGCCAATTTATACAAGAGTTGACAACCGCGTGTCACATCCAATAAACAACACAATAAAAGTGCTACCTAGTTTAGTCCCACAGTGTAAAGGATGTCGACTATTATTCACTCAGATTATGCCAGCTACCCCCAAAAACGCTTCAGTATGAACACAAAAGCGTGGTATGAAAAGTATAAAAAACTGTCCCAAGCTTATTTTCATCAGTAGCATAAAAGTGTGTTGGTTGATGTTGTTGCTGTTCTGAACCTGAACGACTGTTTCATTGACTTCACGGAACTTTCCAGAGTTGAAAACATTCTATAATCACGCCGGAAGTCGCGTTTTGTATAATAAGCGTCTTTAAACAGTTCACAATCACTAAGAAGAAGGTGTAACACTTTAGCACACATATTTTGGGGTGTCGATAATTGGGCTTTAATTTTAAAATGGTTGGCATCTCGACTACGCAGCACTGCACCACGCGAGCAGAGTAGTGTCATGAAGCCTGAACATCCGCCAAGCAAGTGCTTGCAGACAGTTGTGTGTTGACCCAGTCATAAAGCAGCAAAACATCCGCCCAATCGACCAGGAAGTCAACCATCATGGTTGTCATAACAACGACAGAAGATTTTTAAAAAAAATATGTGTTAAATTGAAGTGGAAAAACTGAAGGATGTCTAGCGCTGATATTCCAGACAGACGACCGTCTTATTTCTTCAACTCGGTGCTTTCGGATTCTCACGAACTGGTGAACTCCTGCTACCCACAAAATGTGTTCCCAAATAGTCCTCCTTAAAGCAGCCCCAGAATTGAATATGAGTTTATTACAAATCTTACTTTAAACTGAGCCAAAGATATTCGCTTGCTTTATCAATGGAACAAGGTTATAGCGCGAATTCAAAAAATCATAAAAATGAGTTTTTTCCCAATCTGGAAATCAATTCCAGATTTAGTAAGCAGTATCTGCAACAATTTATCTAACGTTAGGATTGTTTTTACAACCTCTCAAACAGTGGGGATTGCCAACTGATTTTATCAAAACAGACGCACGATTGTTTCAAAATTCAAGCATTCGTAGCTTGGGATTTGTAATCTCAGACCCCATAGTGATAAGTAAAAGCAGGTTTTTAACGAAAGGCAGATCCTTGTGTAAGTCAAACCAAATTGTTCCGTTCCTGAGCTTCTTAACCATCAAAGCGAAGTCGGGCTACACTGTGAAGAATATACGAAACACCTTATCTGCCTAAAATACTTGATGAGTGCAGTGGAGTCATCTAAAAGTCCAATACCTTACCATTGAAATCTAAAAAAAAACGAATCAAAAACAGTACATCATATTTTTGGGAAGGTTGAGAAAAAGGACAGTGGCTTTTAGATTCGAGGCATGACAGACCATTATTTTAAAATATTTTTGTACTTACGTGTGTTAAAGCCAGACAAAAAGGTTTCACTATCCGAGATTTTGTGTCCAATTGAAACACCATTGTCTAAAATACGCACACCTCTACCAGCTTAGCATCAGAAAGCTTTCGAGCCCACGTTCGGTTAAAAATAAAACACGAACCGTGCGTCTACTTTTCAAACTTTTCCTGGAGGCTCCAATAACACTGTGTAGAAGCATTTTCCTTTTTGAAAGAATAAACATCCTCGAAGTTTGGTTAAAATACGTATAGTTTTCTTCGAGTTAAGGCTGCGCTCAGTACGGCTGTAGCAGTTAAAATTCAAAATTAACTAGCCAGTGCAAGAAATGTTCTGGAATACGGAGTCTCCAGTTATGTCGTTTTCTATTTGACTGCGTAGAAATAGTAAATCGCCCGAACACGGAGCATAGGTTTACGTGTCCCTCTAAAACAGTGTGGTTTTTATGGCTTAAGTCTGTTAGAGCACAGCATGGGTTCGTATGATACCGCACTGACTAAAGCAAAAACTTCTAAATTGACCGTTGGAACTATCAGAATCACATTCACAAGTGAATTCGGGCCAACCTGATTCGCCTATGCTTTTTTCAAAAAGTGAATGTGTCAGTTTTCGTCAACTGTGGAAATGTTCAAATTTTTGAAACATTTGTTGAATAGGGGTTCTCCGTTTATTTAGGTAGAACTATATTATGCCACGAATATTACTGAATAAGCCTCCAAGAAGGCGTAGTCTCTCATTCATGAGACACTTGGCAGTACATGTTTGCGTACCCCTGGCACACACAAAGATCCCTTGAGAGTGTAGTTTCTAATACAGCAATTAACAGCTTTTTTAAATGAATCTGTTACTAAGTTAAATATAAATATAGTCGTATAGGGGATAATGGAAAAAGTGGCAGTCGTAACACCGTTTCGCATTACTTACCATGCTACCAACAGGTTTATTAACAACCATGAGTATTCAAACTATTCCTACCCTTAACTAGTACTTATTTAATTTTATTATCCATGAAACGACATTTTCGAAACGCGGACTTTGCCGAAACTGGCTAAGCGCGGCTTGCGAGGGGCGAAGTTCATCTCCTGCGCAATTATCAAATGGCAATGTACGCTCTTTCATCGACCTAGATGCAGGAGGTTGAGGACTGTGAAGGCCACTAATAAGTCGGTGGCGCCTGTTGTGAACGAGGATATCAGGCAAGTGACATCAGACTAGGCGAGATTTGTGTATCGTTAAGTCGACACCATGTAAACAAGTAACATCAAAGGGACAATAAGTTTTATCCTTCAGATACCAGTAACACGAGTCAATAAACATGGAGGGGGGGGGGTGAACTGTTTCAGTTTTAGTCAATCTAAAACCGCCATCACCTTGCACGATCTGTCGGCATGAAGAGTCAAGCTCCCGATGATCAGTGGTGTTAGAGCGACGTACATTAATTCGGCCAGTTAAAACGCGAAAATGCGTCAAAGTTTCCTTGGCTTGTCCAACTAATCAGTACACCACAACCCGTTTACAAGTAGAGGATGAAGATATTGTAGACAAGCAGATGGCTAAACTGACAAAAATCACGAATGTGGCAATAAAGCTTTTCTTTATGGTATTTTTCAAGATTTTCGAAGGTAATTTTTAGTCCATCAAGCACCGTGAGGGAAATACCAAATTTCACTATTGTCTTTTTTCATGATGTTTAACTTCGAAATTTCCTGCTTCAATTTATGCAAGTTTGTACAAAAAATCGAATGCCAGTGAATGCTTTACCATCGATGACTCATGGTTTCTAATAGCCATTAACATACTACCTGAATGCCAAACGAAGCCATTTGCCGCTGGCGGCGAAGTCCAGAAAATGTGCCTAGTTTTTCAATCAGTCAAATGCAAAATTCTTTAGATAACGGATAATTAAATGCACAAACCGGTATTTGAGACCCAGACAGCCTTAACAAATGTCCAGGTGACAAGGGAAAGCTTGGGATTGGCAAGAATTTGTCCAGCGCCATGTACAATAAAGATTAACATGTGTTTATGCTTAAGAAAAAGGACAAGCACCATTTGCATTAAGTTTAAACATATACAAATATTCAAGAATCCTAAAATTTATGTGCATAAAGTTGTAAAAAAAACACTCAAACGCAATAAAACACCTTTGATTAAAAAAACTCACAATACTTTTGATCATCTGACCGTGTCACAAAGGGACTGATAGTACTGTCGTAGAGACATAATTTGCCACCTCCTCGCTATGTAAGGCCCACAAAACTATGACTGTGGTATAATCAGTCGAATTGTGTGTTTCATCTTACTGTAAATAATCTTCGAAAGACACGAAGAAGAAAAAGGGGGAGTGAGGTTTTGAATCACCTCCGAAGACTCCATCCCAAACTCTCCCTGCTTCTTAGCGGCTAAAATGCGTGCTTGGCGTTCACTCTGGTACTTACCTAAGACACAGGTCCGTTTTTCAATTTGATGTCGAAATTTGCCAGGATTCTACGCAAAAAAAAACACCCATGCAGAGAGAATGCTTCAAATCCCAAAGTGTTCTCACTTGTCTGGCCAACCACCTACATTTGTCAGGAAACAGTCTTCTGAGAATTCGTGCCCCACACACGAAAATAACTCCTTTTTCAGTGTGCGGCGTTTATTTATGAAATTAAATGTGGCGGATAATAATGGGCGTCAACACCTCGTCTAATCGCTATGTACCAGTGAATTTAAAAAAAAAATTGACAAAAGAGGAGCGTTTATATTTAAAGGGATTTGAGATGCCATCAAAATAAGAACCAACTTGAGGGCATGTAATGGAGCATTTAGTCACATGCTACAAAGTCACTGATATCTGTTTTCACCAGCTCAGTGCGAGGTGCACTAGAAATTTTTACGGAAAAGTGTCCAATGAGGAGGCCAAATAA
>UXSR01005196.1:0-221596 GCA_900604375.1 Mesocestoides corti | reverse complement strand
GAGGATTTTGCTTCTAAGGTGTTACACTCGACGACATCACCAATGTTTGCAAAGGAAATATCAAAAGAATCAGAAAAAGCCTGGACACTCGATTTCGTCGGCAAATGAAGATGAGGCATGAGGCAAGTCAAACATACACGAGGACCAGAAGCTCCGGTATGGGGCCGAAGCTGCACAGAGACAAGGGAGGCGAGACTGTTTAGGATAGAGCTCAACTCATTTGTGTTGTGTTTGTGTAGGATACGTAAAAATGCTGGGACTTGTCTGCGCAAACAACGGAGGCGGTGGGATGGGGGAAGGGCGCGGAACAGACACGGAGGCTACTGCAATAGCTGAGTTACTGGGGTGTTTAGAATTGCGCCGACATTAGTGATGGACAGGGAGAGACACGATTCACTACCTCCTAAAATGTTTTGGTTATCTTCAATTAAAAACAACTAAATAATAGTCGCGAAACCAGGCAGGTAATAATTGAAGCTGGAGTGAATCGTGTTGATACATGTCCACCGTCTCTGTCACCGCATGCTCTGACACCGTCCCCCATCAATCACGCGGGGCCGTCTGTCCGTACGCCGCCCGTGTGCGTGTAGCCCCCGTGCTACACATTTCACTTAGCTAACCATTCAGTAATTTACACTCCTACTAGTCCACCCAAAATGTGCTGGTCAGAAACTTCATTAGTCATTCAAAACTTCAAACACATCCGCACACACACGACAACGGCACAACTTGGTTTCGGCCGTCCAATAAACGGTGGAGTCTTGCTGTTTTTCCCTTCCCAATCCTCCCTTGGGCACCGTGCCACAACAAATCGGTGACCCCGACGTATTCAGGCAAATACACAAAGCAGCCACCATGGAGTGGTTCGAGGCCACATGCCCGAGCCTTCAACAAAATCGGACAAAGACCAACATATTTTCTTAATAAAAAAAAAGTTTTAGGGTGAAACCCTGGACAAAACTTTATCACAAGGAGAAAGTTTAAGTGGGTATCAGGCATCAACTAAACCCGACAACTTGTTTCATTTTCCAAAATCACTTTATCGATTGATTCTTTCGTAATTTTAATATCCCTGAGGAGTCAAACCAACTTACGTTTCATAACTTAAATCGAGTAAAGTCGTAGCTTGAATCTACCATTTACCAAAACTCTGGAAAGGTAAGAAGTAAGATACCAGGAGCATCATCAACAAAAAGCAAATTAAAAAAATGTCTTAAAAATAAGCATAGATCATGTTTGGATAAAGTTTATTGTCCTGATTCGTGGCCGAACCAATCTGAGGAGTTTTAGAGGAAATTTAAATTTCTATGGAGCTATAATAAGTACTACTAAATTTACTTGAATGATTTATTTAAAAAATTCAATTAAAATTCGTCACTGGGTCGGAACCAACGCCTTCTCATCCGTGGTCTCCACATTTCACTGCAGCGCAAACAGAATGTGTGGCATTGAATCTCATGAAATCACAACTCATCCACTGATAATGCGCAGACATTGAGACCGATGTAAGATAATTTTGATGGAACTATAGGAGAAATGAAGTTCCACCAGAAATTATGCAGCGCAGTTTTGGAGCCTATGAGCAAACGAAAGGAATTGATCTGCCAGAACACCCTGTATTTCGGTTTCCTGAATGAGTCACTTGAAACGCTTTGACTGAGCTCTAGCTCGTGGATCAAATGCGTTTGAAATGTATCGCACGATTTTTTTGAAGATTGAAACGTGCGTGGTAGCGATCTCAAGTGGTTGCAAATGCTACTCTCGCATAAAGTGCATCTCTGCGATCCGGATGACACCTTGTTTTGAATTAGTTGGATTTGTTTTACTAAACACGTCGCCTCCTCTCACGGATGCTCACCTTGATTAAACTGAAAGGAGACACCTTTTGCTGTAAACCTAGTCAAAATAGCTTTTGAAAGGGGTTCAGTTCCGGTGGAAGCTGAAAAATCGAGGTAAGTGGATTGTCAGAGTAACACAAGCGACTCCTGAAATATTTTCCAATTGAATAATATACGCAGTGAACCACGTTGACTTAATTCTATTTATTTAAGGCGTCTTCACATTACTTTGCCAGGTAAATGATCGCTATGCACGAGTGCGTTTTCAGTGAAATGTCCAAAGCCTGAAATTGTTTAGAAGGTTCTAGTTTTTGTTGTACCATCGACAAATTGTGAGTCAAATACACGCCACACTTTTAATAAAACCTTTGACTCAGGGATTGCGAAACATTCTACCATGCACCGTCTGGATATTCTGTGTCAGTTTGAGGCTTTGATTGAGCCCTCTACTAAAGATCATATCCATAAAGCACATGGGAACAAAAATCTCCAAAAACATCCTGTACAATCATTGTGGTATTTCGCAACAGTGTAATAGGCTACGGAGAAGTTAAGAAAACTGGTCACATGCATTAATTTGTCACTAACACTCTATTAGTTCTGGATATTTCATGCAGGCCAGTTCATCCAATCACAGTTCTTAACAGGATTCTTTCAGACGCAATCCTGTAAGTTAAGTATAATTCCTTTTACTCCGATCAACCATGGGCTGTGCATATTTGTGGCTCGATCAACACATCTACAACTATCAACTATGGGTTTTATAACTTGGTTACAGCCAATTTTAGCACACTGATGTTCTTTGGATTTGTGATGTCTGTTAGCTGACCTCAGTTGCACCAGAATGCATCAAGTAGAAGTTAAAAATTTGCCCTCTTTCTAATTCATACAAAGCAAAATAATTTTGCATCAGTTTCAAGCAATCTGTATCCGGGGTCATTAAATGGAAGAATTGAGAATTCGTCGTAACATCGTGTGTTTTTGTCGTGGAATATGGTTTTTCAGTTAAAATTGGGCGATGACGTTTACATGGTAGGCAAGTTGGTAAGTATGATACTTTTCAAAATCAATTCGATTGGCTTTTGGGATCGATGTGAGGAAGAGTTATAGTTTTTTAAACAAGCTGGTGGCAAAGAGATTATTTTAGCTATCGTTTTTACGGTCCGTCTGATGGTTTATGCATTTGCTCTTCTGACGGTTCAAATACTACTAAAATGTTAAAGTAGATCAAATATTTCGAGGATAGAACATAGGGATTTATATTAGGAGGTAAATATTATTAGCAGTAATTGAAAATCTTGGGTTGGTAAATCGCCGTTATATGTTTGCATCACTTGGAAAAAAATATATCCAGGCTGATGATAAAATTTAGGACTGAGAGAAGGAACACCATAGGTTAGTGACGAAGTGGCAAATTTAATGGTTCCCCGATGAGATGCCTTTTCTGCCATGCTTTGTTTACGCATAAAACGCATGAATGCAAAATGTCATTTTGTGTTCCCATTCAGGCAAAATTGCATTTCACGATGGCCATGTTACCTTTTGTGATCGACCGGCTTCTTAGTCCCACTAATTTTTGCATGTTCTCGTAACTTAATTTCAGACTATTCAAGGTTAAGGGTAACCACGATTTGGCAAATGTGGTCTCTGCTATTGAAAGGAGATCATAGACACATTAAGGGCAAATAACTATCCGATTCCCAAAACTACGGTCCCGGTATTACGTAGTGTCGATTCACGTTCATTAATCCGGTCTTCGTAGTCTCACACACACGTGCCCCCTTTTTCACAGCGCGCGGGTCAGTCACGCGGGGTCATCTGCTCATTCACCCCTGTGGACGCACCACCACTACCCGCTTTACCCGCTCTGACTGTTCAGACGCCTCTAAGGTAACTCATTCACCTGACATGCACGACTACGGCACGAACAAGCAAAACGTATCAGCGTAGCGTAATCGGGCTTAATTTAACGCAGCGGCCTCGGCGTGGCTTAAGGCAACATGCCGGGGTCCTCAACAACTAGTAACTTCGACGTGGTGGCCTTCAACACACCTTTTTATTTATAAAACACGACCATAACATTTGTCGTGTTATTCCCCTTAACTCTTTGTTTTGCTATACTGACTTCCGTTAGGAGACCGTTCAGTTCTCCCCTCAGCAGAAAGATTCTGGAATGCTGTCTACATTTGCCGATTATTGTCGCAATATTTCTTGTCTAAGATAACACGTGAACGTCTTTGCGTTCCGGATCTCCTGTAGTGTTCTTCTTTTTCGGAGTGTTTGTCTGCTGGGCTCGAATGGTTAAAATTGGCTCCCGAGAAAATATGACCAGAATTGTTATGGAGCACACAGGACCATCCGGAATGTGGAATTGTTGCCTGTTTTGACGAACTGGCTGATCCTAGGTAGCAATTTGAAAATGGGACTGAACCACGCCGGGTTGATTCCTGTACACGATATGGAGTAGATACGGAACTCCTTCAGTGCACAACATTTTCAAGCAATTGTCGACCATTTTAAAGATCTCTACTGATTTAGCATGATTACCCATTTACGCAGTGTTGTCCCTGGCACAGTGTTGTCTAACAGCTATTGTCCATACTTACACTGATCCAACGGTTTATATGGCACTAAGAATGTAAACACGTCCTATTCACCATGACGTCAAGTGCTGCTTCTGGGTCACAGTAGAATTCTTCAGCTTGGTTTCGTTGGCAAGGTGGTGCCGAGGGGTTCTGCGAACTACCTCTGGAGAGCCTCTGTGATCTTTCGCACACGCGAAGACAGTCGATTGCCATCGACCAAGTGGGTTCTTTGCATCAGGCGTGATCCCGCAACTGTCGCTCCCTTGAATGCTCATGGTTTTGCAGTACAAACTGCATCTCAGCACTTGTGGCATGCTTGTTCTTCTGCGGTATTGCGTTATATGCAAAATCCCTTTTACAAGGCATGAATATATCTGCGGTTTAGTGTCAAAATTAAGTTTAGCTTCAAAAACGATTTATGAGTGCTGTTTTCGACATCAAACCACGCATATTTTGTTCGTCAAAAACAGGGTGGGACATTTTTCAGTGGATGACAAATCTATGAGGGCGGCAGTATGGACAAAGTCCTTATTCTAAGATACAGCACACGTTCATCTTGACGAGCATACCACGGCAAAAGGAGTTTAACTTCAGCGGACTTGTTTGTATTTAATATGCCTTATATACTATTCAACGCTTTAGAATGCAATTAAGCCGTTTGTTATCCACCTCTAGCTTAAGTGATGCAGGTAATTTTTGATCCAGCCATCACAGTATTACTTCAGCGCGTAATAATAGTAAATAGCGTTTAAAAGACCTCCTTTTAACCTTTATGCGATTCTTATAACTGGTGAGCAGTTTCACGGAGTATTAAGGACACTACTCAAATACGTGAGTAGATGATTTTAGTATCGAGATAGAGCATGAACGAGTACTGGAAACCGTGTAGGGTATACGTTTGCTACAGGGGGCGGTAACTCCTGCTAAAGACATGCACTCCAACATCAGTTTGGGCGTCAAAACTCTCAAAAACTTTCGCAGACGCCCACTCTAAACGCCCAATATTCTGCACGTATTTGGCAGGAGATTGGCGAGAAGGTCGTAGAAGATGGCTGTTTCAATTACATTTCAACTTGAAAAGTTAAAAATACCGGTTATGAAATGGGTAGTTATTGTAAATACGAAGTAGGAAAGATCTAGGAATGCGCAAGAGTTTGGTACAATTTTGATTAATGGGCATGGCGACCTGGTGCAAATTGCTGCGGCCAACCTACAACACCGGTTTACCCCACATGGTTTGAGCTTAAAATTAAGCACTGGCATTGCTTTAAATTGGGTGCCGGTGGAATCCAGTTATTTGGTAAATTCAAAAAATGATTTTACATGCAGGAATGGAAGTGGCAAATGCAAACTTTCCTGCAAGAAATACCCCAAACATTCTTATACTGCCCCCAGAGGTTTTCGCAAAATTTATTCCATAGTTGGGCGTTTTCAACATTTATTTCTAAGTTGAATGTCCATTCTTACCTAAAAAATAGAATTTACCCTAATTGTTTTTGACTGAAACTCGTATTGGACGTACAAACTATGACTTTTGACGGTTCTAGTAGTTTGTACTGTTCAACATTCAGCCACTGTGTGGAGTTCAGCAAGGTAATTTCATGCAAAAGCCTTGTGCATCTACATAATTTTTAGATCGTCAGGAGTTTATTCTTATTAATGAAATTAAGTTTTTTGGGTTCTCAGATTTCTTAAGCACACCGGTTCTCATTTTTTGCAATTATGATGGGTAGAAATGTTCGCCTTTCGTGAACTAACGACTTAAGTGCGTTGAGGACTCCGGAAAAATGTTTACAATGTTTCAAACTAGCATTCTGAGAAACGCATAATTTCAGCCGCACTACAGATTTCAGTTCTAGTACGAGATGGGCACCCCCAAAAGGTTATAAATAAATGATCACGCAAATTTTATAAATCGGTTTCATTTCAACGAGAGAAAAGGCAGTGTTAATGTGGTTTTAGCTCCTGCATAGCTTTTTTGCGTAAAAGTGCAAATTTCATTAAATAACCTTAACTGCAAAATAAGTACCTACGAACTCCATAAGTAAAGGGTTTGTTTCACATTGGCAAAATTCTACTCCTCCGAGTTAAAATTACCTTTGTGCCTAAAGACTATGCGGAACTGTCACGGACGGACAAAAATATCACGTTATAAAAACGACGTTGTGTGAACACTTGACTATTGGCAGGGCCCTCCATCCAATCAGGCAACTTCAGCTTTCTACAGATGGCACGGAAGCACCAAAAGACTACTTCCCTATTTTTTTCTATTTCTTCTTCCTTAGTAGCCGACCAAGTACAAGGTTTGTTTTTGAATTTCCTTGCAGAAGTCAACTATTTATCCAATGAAGTTATAGTTTGCTTCCGTGACTGTACAAACTGTCTGTCAGTTGATAAATCAGGTGGTCCTACCTGGAGATTAAACAGATGGACTTGATGCATCGAAGTGTAGTGAGATTGCGTTGGACGATGGGAGTGCCCTGGGCGCAACTGATTGGTGCGATTTGGTGAGGAATGATCCCACACAAAAGGGCCAAAACGACGAATAAGCGAAATTGTAGCCTCATAGCTGATTTCGTTTTATGGCTCATAGAAACTTCTCATGATTTGGAGAGCTACAGTTATACAGCTCAGTTTAAACAACTTTTATTTCAAATTATTATTATTCCAGTTATCATACAATTGAGAAAAAATTCTCATAAAAATCGCGACTTTATTTCAACATTTCATATCAAATTTTCATTGGACACGAGGGTTCTGTGGATAACTCTTGTCGAGACACAAATTTTCCTTATTTTTATGACAGAATTTTAGAAATTTTTAAAATCTCATTGAGTGAGGTGAACCAAAAATATTGAAATTGCACGAAACTTATGCTTAGTAGAAAGCGGATTGCAAGTAGAGACATTTATTAAAAAGTTCCGTACTGGTAATTATACCAAGCGTGCTTAAAGGTGTTACTGATAATAGTGTTCATTTAAACAAAAGTCATTTTTTAATTTATCAAAAGTTAAGCGATTAGATAACCTGGATAATTAGCATAGTAGTTGCAAGTGAAAACGGTTGATAAAAAGATGAACTGTTTTAGCGAATTTATGACACCTTAATGGGTCTTGGTGGGAAAATCTGAAACGAAATTCAAAAATACAAGAAGATTCACATACTTTTAAGTTGCCATATATAGAAGATGCAAATTAAGAAGTCTCATGTGTACGAAAGTCATGGTACTTAAGTTGAAAACAGAGATCTGCAAAATTCGTAAAGAACACCGCCTATGAAAGAAAATCCAGCCAGGCGAAGTTTGCCTTGGCTGTAAACACCACCAGGCATCACTATTAGGCGTTTGGGAACAGGAGGCAATACTGAATTAGTAATACGAGGTGAGCTACTGTTGGATTGCAGGTGATGTGTGCGGGAACGAAGACACGCACTTGCTTTCATTAAATATTCAAATAATCGGTTGCTTTGGACGGAGAGAGGGGAATTCCGTGTCCACTACACATGAATCCCTCAAAATCACTCTTAAAACTCGGCAAAAAACTTGCGTTCACATTTCAGAAAAGTAAAATATGCGCATTGGTTTGTTAAGTACACAGTGTTAAAAAGCAACGTTAAAAACATGTTTGTGATAATACGCATGGATCAGGGGGCATAGAATTCGAGAATCATAAAAAAAGGTCCTACTAGTGAATCTTACTTGAAAGTGCCTATAGAAACTTTTCCAGGATTTGTTATTTAATTTGGTGACCCGTAACAAATTCTTCTGGGCATTAACACTGTGAATTTTTAGTAATATGCGCTTCAACTCTCGTGGCGCATTACCGTGCAATGTATCCAGAGGAAAAAAAGAGAAGATTGTAGTTGGGAGGGCTGGCACTTTATCCAGTCACTATGCGTCAGCTAACTTATAAGACTGCTTATTACGGCTGACAGTTAAGCCGCTGAATAAAAGTTACTCCATGAGTAGTTGGCGGAAATTAAGTAGTCGAACTCAGGAACATTTGATCGCGTCGGGTCAGAACATTTGCAAACTGTGCCCCACGCAGGTGAACTGAACAACAACAGACACAACACTGTCTTCATGTGACTGGGTATTTGCATCTTCAAAAGACAACTTCCCTTTATAGAGGTTGTGGATGATTACTACATCGCTTCAGCTATCAGAACTCTTACTTAAGATGTTACTTTTAGTCATTCGGAAACTACTCCTAACTTTGAGAATCTGGCTTCTGCTTAACTTCTCACGTATGGCTTTTAGGTTATTGACGTTTTGCTCGACTCTAAGTCACTCATTTCATTCGCAAATCATAGCACATCGCCTCACAAAAATGATTTTGTCGACTTCTTTGTGATATCATTTGACAGCTCTCCTCATTATTTGCATCGATGGCGGTCGACACACAATCGAGTTAAAAGCAAGCCTTAATAACTAATAAACGCTTGGTATCTCAAACTTACGTCCAGTTTAAATCACAAAATAAGGTAGTTAAAATGATCTAATTGTAATTTTTGAAGACAATTGCTTGCGGGTTGTTAGAATTGCCCTAGAATATGTTCTTAACTTTTGGTTTCATCTTCAAGGATGCACTTGATTTTCTCGAATTGGCACAGGACATTTGTATTGGATGACGTCCGCGTGTAAGAGCAGTTTGTAGGCTTGAAGTACAAAAAACAATGTTCGAATCTGGGTTTCCTCTTTTGCGTTTGATTTCTTTAAGCTACATTTAGCAGAGCGGTTAGGCGGCTGCCGATGAAAAAATGTGAACCAAATGAACGGAGATGATAATTTTACAGAAGAACCATTGTAAAGCACTAAACCAAGGCAGAATCAATTAAGTGACTTTCAGGTCATTGGAAAGCTCGCACCAAGACTACCGGAAGACGGAGAGAGGGATGGTCATTTATTAGATTCTATATGGACTTGCAAAATGGCTAAATTATGGTTATTGTTTTCTTTTTTTTAAACCACTTAAGTGGTAGTAGCATTATGATATTGGACGCATGAATGTACGATGTGGAAAATTGCCACCTTGGTACAGGTAAAGACAGCATTTAATAATACGCTTCATGATTTATTTAGAGTTGTGAAAAGTGAGGAGAAATAAACCAAATAATTAGTGAAGAGTAAAATTTCTTGTGACATTATTTGCAGATTTTTAAAGAGAATTGAAATTAGAAGAGATTGTTTTAACAATATCATGACTGACAAGGAACGACCAAATTGAAAAAAAACAGCAAAGTTGATGGCATTTGCATATTGAAATCAATGAACAATGGATGAGATAATAACTTGTTGATAAAAGTGAGCCCAAAGCAATCAATTAATGAACTGGTCCAACAAACATTCATTTGGGATCATGATAGCCCACTTGCTTGTGTAAAAGCGAAATCCAAGGTCGTGGAAGATGTAACCAGCGTGATGTCTCTTTAATTGTTGACCTATTTAGATCTGAATTTAAAGAATTCGGCGTTAATTCAAACTGTTAAACAAAAGTGTAGACATGTATACTTTCTTGAAGGCAATTACTGTGAGTTCTACATCAAAGAGGGGCCACACAAATGGGATTCAGAATTAAATAATAATTTTGTAACTCTTGAATTTATAGTGTATAGGTTATTCCAAAATATCTGAGGCTATTTAACAAACCAGGAATAAAGTTCGATAGTTTACGCTGATGCGACCGCTAATCAGCTGCTCGTGCTCGAGCAAAGGCACTTCACATGGGATCTACACGGTGAACGGATGGTAGAATTAAGGGCCAGAAGACATGGGAAATGCGTTGATAACCACACTCGAGGACCACGATCATCTCAAAACTCACGGATTCTTCTCAGATTTGTTTAGTTTCTACTTGTAATTTTATCACTAGGGTTTGTAAGCGAAAGCGAGCCTGGAGGTAGCAGAGTTTATGCCTTTCGTCTCTAGTGTTAACACGTGAATGCTTTAACACCAACTACTGATTAGAGAAATTTGCAAAAACAACTACTAGCAAATAACGAATGATTGGACAGTGAAGACACTAAAAAATAACTTTTCTGACTACTTAGGAGTCTAAGCACACAAAATATGTCCTGCAGAGGAACGGCGAAAAGAATGAGGAGTGAGTCGGCAGTTGGTGGCCATTCTCAGTTCGTGCATTTCGTCGGTAACTCTAAGTGCCCGTGCGAAGATACAAAAGTACGGACAAAGACTGCTAAGGTAGTTCATGTGTGACCAAAGTCAGAATGCCAAGCATGAGCGTCTGTTGGATCAGATTATTAGGCGTATAACTTAATTTGTACGGATTTTGCAGGAAATTTATTTTGCATAAAAAAGAAAGCAACGAATGCAATCTCGGAAATATTATCCATTGGTTTCTGTGACCTTGTAGGCTTCGATGCAATGAATTCACCGACGAAGTTACGCACATCGTCCAGAGTTTTCACCAGTTTATCCAATAAGGCGTGCTGCTGCATTGATCGGAACGAATGGTAGTCGGATGGGGCCAGGTCTGGTGAATAGTCCGTGTGAGCGAGAACTTCCCATCAAAGTTCAGGAGGGTCTTCTGAGTCGCACAAGCAACATGAGATGGTCGAGCGTTGTCATGCAGCAATCTTCCACAAATAATCCGTTTTCTGTTATCGAGCAAACAATGAAAGGCATGTGGGATCCAACTTACATGTTTCGGAATTTTTCCCATTCGGTGCAAACGTTAAATGTAAATTCTATTTGGCCGACTCCTAACTGAGCTGCAGGCTCTTGTTGAGTTTGTATTGAGTCTTCGTCCAGTAGAGCTTGCAAATATACATATTTAAACTTTTGAGGCACTAAAGGACATGGCTGGTCACTAAGATCGAAATTACTACCAACAATTACATGTATCATAAGACACAAATTCGGCACCAAGAATACTTTAAACGGACTCCCGTGTTTTAAAAGAATTCTTTCTGTGTTGGAATTCGTTTAAAATGCCTTGCCACTGAATATGCTATTTATCAGTTGCCATCGTTAAGTCTGTAATTCTGAGAGGTTGATTCGTGTAGACTTGTCATTTGGTGTTCTGAAATCTTGCTTCCGATTTTTTTCAAAACCACAAAAGACGGTAATGCATGCATTTACTGAAGTCTGCTATGACCAACATTAGTGAAGCGTCAACCAAATACTGAATGCGATGGTTTTAAAAAAGGGCATTGCAAGGATAATAAAGCCATCTAGTAATTTTATAACATTAAGGTTTATTTTTCCCACGTGAAATGGTCTATACCAATCATTGCTTTTTCATTGTGTATAATTTTTTTTAATTTCTAATTTATTACGAAGAAAAAGCTGCCACAGATTCATCGAAGCAACCCAGTGCGTCGGCTAAGGTATTAAAGGTCAGACTTAGATGGGTTTATGTTAATTCGAGAAGGACTTTTTGAAACACACCATTGTACGGCGAACTACTCGAGAACACTGATTTATTACGTGACACCGTGTGCCACCGAAATGCAAGCACATAATTAGCGCTACCTGCTGTACACCTTGAAACTTCCCTCCTACTATCCTCGGGGAGTGAGCTCATGAGTGACCATGCATGTCCCCAGCCTGAATGCATCAGACTCTCGTGATCATCCTGCCTCAGTGCAAAATTGCACGAAGTTCAACGTGCAAGGAAACGTTGGGCTGCATTAGTTACAGTCGGGTCAAATGGGTGAATTAAGAAATGCAAAAAAAATTATGGCAGCAGCTCATATTTTGCCTGCGATAGAAATTGCATTAAAGTCGTTAAAGCCATTGTTAGAAATTGTAGACCTCTAAACACCAAGAAGTGGTCAAAATGCTTAAACAATGACGAAAATGTCGAGTGGTTTATGCAAGTTTTCAGGACCTCACAGAATTCACTAGTGGATCAACTGTGGACAAAATGAGCAAGAATTCATTCAAAGCCCAGAGCTACACTAGCATTGATAAAAAGTTATTATGCGAAATATTTCAAAAATGCTGGAAGGACATTCTGTAATGTTTCGGATGACGATTTTGCGATACCTTTGCGATTCGTTGTAAATAGGATCTTTAGGAATGGACATTCTTGGATACCATACAGGAAATGAAATATTGTTTCACAATCCACTTCAAGTCACTTATGGTTTTCCTTCCATGGCCTACCATATTGGATTGTAGGTGAATCCTAATTGCATCTTAAGGCCATGAAAGTTGCCATTAAACAAAGTTGCAGAGACTAATTTAGTCCTCACAAACTTGATAAAAGCTAGGGAAATTAAAAAAAAATAGATACTTGACAACAGATACCTATTTGAATAAAATTTCACGAGGGTTTATTGACAACACTGCAACGCATTGCTGGTTTGTGCAAAATATTAAACGTTCCTTAACAGGATGCCGTGAATTTTACAAGTAAACCTCCGATTGTTTATACATTGAATGCCCACTTCGTTAAATAAATACATCCATTTATTGTCCTCAAACATTACAGTGTGGCGGTGGGCTTTGAAGTATGCTAATTTATGACCGAATTCGCCCATTGTCTTGTAGTCAGAAGTTTCCAGAGCCTATTTATTAACCTCGCAATAACCGGATTAGTCTCGGTTATTACTGCCTAAGAACCATAACTTTTCACGGAGTGTAGGTTGTAGTTCTTGAAAATTTAATGTGAATATATACAGTAAAGAAAATATGCGAGATGGTAGTAAATAGTTAATGTTTAGAAAAGAAGGTTGCCACTTTATTGTTAGTTTTAATCAGACAGGAGTTAAATTCTGGTCGACGATTAACGACCCCTTCATCCGCCTGGTGAAGAAAGTAGGCATGTGCTCTCTTCTGCAGAAATATTGGCATGGGCTCCCAACATAACTACCCTCTGTCAGGCTTTATTGTAAAAGATGTGCATTTTAATCATCCCATCAGTGATAATAAGTGTCCTTAAGTGTGCTTAAGTGCATGGGAGTTAAATTGACACATCCGTCACATGGAATTCAACCGATCGCTTTATTTAGAAAGGTGTCTAGACACACTCCTTTGCACTTGCTGTATTAATCTATGAGCGTACACACATTTTCCCATTATGATTTTTAAGTGCTTGAGCAGATGATTCAGAATGAAATAAGGAGAGGCTCTTGGTGGCGAGACAGACGAAAGAGCTAAGGTTGTTTGACTTACTAAGAACACACTATCATTTGCCCTTCTCAATTTACAACAGCATATAAAAACCAACAAATTATAACTGTTTTCTGTATTGGAGATAATTTTTGGTAAGAGAATTTAATCTGTGACTAGCAATATTTTCATATTGTTGAAAAAGATTTTGGAGATAATGTGATTATGACGTTGGCATCACTCAAGAGAGGGTTCGACTCGCGCGTACGAAATTGTGGTGAGTTGACCGAAGTATGCCCGATTTGATTGCGGAGTTAAAACTTAAGTAAGGGTACAATCAATACGATAATGACTACTTTTGGTAAATCGAGAATATCCCAGAATGCACTTTATCTATAACTACTAAAAACCTAAATTGTTGACTTGAATTTTAATTGCTTTATTAGTGCAAACAGTCAAAACACTATAGAGGAATTTGTGTGGCAACCAATGATAATAGGGATATTCCCGTATGGCTGTTTGAGAGGGCAAAAATGTCCCACGTCAGGTCCCCAATTTTCATTTTATAAAGGTAGTAATTAGTTTTGGATTTTTAATTAAAATCTGTTTTATTTAATTGAAATTTGGTTTATTTACCGGCTGTTCATCACATGAATTGTGAAGTTGATTGTTGAACAATGCAAAAGCCAATCCAAGGTTTTTAAGTTAACTGGAGTGCATTATTACCAAAACATAAAGTAATTGAGCAAAGCAAACAAAATGAACAAAAATCAATTACAAAAATGCTTATGTTCACAACAAAATATGGCATTCAGCGTACGTTTAGAATGTATTTTTGGTGTAGTGAGCATGTACTATTGTTAGGCTGAAAAATTAAGCCAAGTAAAGGTGGCCTGCATAATTTGTTTCCACAATGAAGCCTTAAGAGCTTAAGTTTGTCAATGGCCTGGGAATTCAATTTGAACGAAGGACGGGGAATGCCGCAGAGTACCATCGTAAAGGTGAGCCTCTTGATAGCTTTGTTTGCAACAATGCGGTTGTTGGCTTTGAAGTACCGTCTGTCTTACTTAGTTGATACACGCAATGGATATTGTTAAAGTCGATTTAGGGCATTATTGGTGTCTGCCATTTCGATTATGCAGATCGAAATTTTCAAATAGGGGTTTCGGTGTCTCACTTAACGGAGGTCTCGTAAATAAACATTAATTTTTCGTGCATGTTTTGAAAGTTCACTCAGGCTATAAATTGTTTAATCATTTAATGTGTTGAGCAGCGGGACAATCAATAGGGGAACTTTCAAAACAAGTATGACACGTTTATTCAAGTATGATGTCACCCTTTCCTTTCACGATCTGACAATTAGTTTTAAAGTGGCTTCATTTTGTGTTGTGCTTGCGGGCTAGCGGTGAAATGTTTACCAGTTCATAAGCAGAGTTTCTCTTTGAGTCCTGTATTAATCATAGGGAAAATGTATTTAATTAGCAGGGCAAAGGGTCTAACAGTAGAATTGTCATTGTTAAATTAAGTGCAGTTGCTATGAATTTTAAATTTTTCAATGAAATTGATAACTTTACCATGAAACCAAGACATAAATAATGGGAAAGTGACAGCACTCTTCAAATCACAGCTAAAAATAACACGCTGCTTTCTCCTAAGGTAAAAGTAATTTTTAGCCCTTTTCAGAAAAAGCTCCCGAGGCCCCACTGATGCGCCAAAGTAACTTTACGATAAGCACAACTAAGGAAAAAATCAAATGCCATAACGCCATTTGCGACAGCAATTTCAGACCCCACGTGGGGTGGATTTCAGCTGCGGCGGCCGAAAGCCTGCAGGCTTAATCTTTGATATTTGAATAAGCCTTAACAGACCAGAGCACCATGCGATTGAAAGGATAAGAACACAGCGTTATTGCCTAAGATCCGGCGAATGGATTTAATGAGTGCGTGCCACATGTGTTGTTTTCTCCTGATCTCGTTTAAAGGACCTCTTGATGTGAACGAAGTAAGCTTCTTTGTTCACTAAACGTTTATACAGGCACTCCGAAAGAGAAAGTGAAGTAACAACGGTAAATAAAATTGTTTCCTACTAGTTTGGCTCTTGGTGATAGCAAGACCAGCTAACATTGAGTTAGTGACGTTAAAATCGATTTCATTTAGCGATGCTCAGTTTTTAATAGGGTGATCTAGCCGTTTTGAAGAATGGGTAACAATTAGAACGAATTGAAGAGTGAAATGATTTTGAAACATTTACTGGTATACAAACAACTATAGCAACATTGCTTTAATCAAAGCACAAGATGTGCTTTAACACACGTGAAACTCGTAAAGTGTCCCATGTGGATAGATGAGGAAAAAGTTAAATCTGGTTTTCATCAACAAAATAATTTGTGAGAAATAGAATTAAACCGAAGGGGATGCTTGCACTTAATTCTGATAATTTGAGAGCCAATAATCAATAAACTTTTGCAACTTGTAAAACTACGAGTGGTGTTTTATTATTTGAGTAATTTTTCTGAAAAACAATTGTTAGTAAAATGCACATCCAAATCAGTATCAGCAGAATTTTAAGTCCGAAACCGTTATCAAGTTAGAAATAGGCAAAAATCGTTGACAAAGAGCGATTTCAAGCAGCTTCAATAAAAGCTAACACAGAGTTAGAATTAGAAAATAGACCGCCCACGATCATTGCTTAGTCCAATACAATGTTACCAAGCTTAGTATTTTGTACCGTTTTTTACATTTAATGATAAGGTAGTTCTTTTGTTAAATTTTGCCTAAGTCGAAACCTTGAAAGTAGAATAACCTGGGAAATTAAATATCCAATTTTTCAATTCAACTTAAAATTTAACTCAAATATGTTTGATTTTCATGTCTTCAGAAGAAATGTTTCATTGAGAGTGGAAATAAAAGCTTAATTTTAAGCCATTTTTGCATCTCGTGGTAGTGGTCTCATGTGAGTACTTAAATCATATTTATGACGGCTTTATGTTGCTGCCTCTAGACGGCCAGTGATTCAGCGATGGTCTGCTACTTAACAAAATGAGCTGCTTCTTAACAATGTTCAGCCTTTAAAGGAGTTCAGCCTGGGCAGGAAAATTTTGCAAATGATCCGTCAGTAGAAGAAGAGGAGAGAAGATATGTAAATTTATGCCAGTTAAAAGTGAAGTTCCTGGCCCACATTAAACTTGGATTAAAGTATCCACTTTACTACCAGCCATTCTTATAAATAAATGTAATGGAGGATTTGAGCGCCTTCCTCAAATCCGTAACACACGCGCTTGGCCGCAGTCACAAATACAGACAGGTAAACATGACTTTATTCATTTTGTAACTATGTTTGATTTTGTATACAGTTATAATCATCAGACAAATAAGTCATGTGTGTTAACAGCAGATTAAGTAGTCTAGCTCAGCAGCAATTAATAAACTACATGCAACGCAAAATGAATGCCTTCATCCTGGTAAATAATCTGTTAATACATTTATGGCTTAAAATTAAGAATTGTATTGCAAAACGCAGGCAGGTTAAGATGCAAAATTATGTGTAATACATATTGAGATAGTTGACCTCGGAAACGCCCCTTTCCAATGGATTCAGGACTTTACATAATCAAAATCATTTGCTAGATGGGTCAACCGACATATCGCAAAAATGGTTCATTTGGGGCGTCGAATTTTAAAAAGGGCTAGGTGGTTAGGTAGAATAGGTAAGCGTACTTAGAAAAGGAAACCCACACGCACACACTCAAAGGCTTGGCGGGGGCAAAGGCTATTAGAAGACTTGACAGAAAAGTCGTAAGAATGGAAATTCTGAGCCGAAGACTACAAAACAAGACAATCAATTGTATTAACTATTCAGGTGGTGTATCTCTCGGAGGGCGTTAAACCAACCCAGGCAAGTTAGCCTGCCCACCCAGAGTGGTAGAATTTGTCTTTGGAGCTTAAGAATTCGAATCGAGTTGTTGGAATATGCAAGATTTTGGTTCCAAGGCGTACCAGACGCCAGGCAAAATAGCAATGAAACTTACAACAATCAGTGGGCATTCTGGCCACTTGCTAGCTGTTAAGCACGGGCGTACCCCATTGAAGATTGAAAAAGCAAAAGACATTTGAACGTGGATTTTGTGCGCGTAGAAGATACATTCAGAAAGGTATAAAACGCTGCAAGGAAGAGAATTAAATTATGTGCCACAATCGATCATAAACAGAATATTGAAAAAATAGCTCTCACATACAACGCCCACCTCATGCAGAATGGTTAGGTGCGGATGAAAAAAACGAACGAACAGGGAAGCATCGGCAGCACAGAATATAGTGACAGAAGAATTGTTATATAAGAGGTCAGACATGGAAATTTAGAAGGAAAATTAGGGATTAAGAGAAGGGTGAGGGAATTCTGAGGCGGAGAGAAGAGGATCGAGCGTTCAGGGTGGTCAGATAAGAGGGTACGGTGGCGCAGACGGAGACGACGACGCAGGGTGGGGGTGTTCTGCAGGGGAGTAGTCGTTGGTCATGTTGTTGACGGACCGGCGATAAGCGCTGTTTTGTTTGCGTCCAAGGTTTTGAGGCTTGTAGCCTTTGGAGCGCATGTAAGAGATCAGTTGATCGGGTATTTCAGCAAGAACTGCTCGAGCGAGCTGTCTCTTTGTGTCCATGACTGAGGTCAGACTGACGAAGTCGTCGAATGGGACAAACTAGTAAGAAAACAGCAATACAGGCATCGATTGAGGCAGCCAAATTCCTAAATCAGGTGACGTTAATTGAAAACATGTGGCTGAAACAGAAAGCTTGTATATTCTTGTAAATCATCTGATCGGTTAAACTGATAACGATTTGAAACGAATGGATTCTTGTGATAAGTTTTCCTTTGAAACGTGAACCCGTTCCCAGAAGTCTTTACCTATTAATGACAAAATGCATCATGCAAGAGCAGCATAGACCAGTTCACTGTTTTGTTCGCATGGCATATGGTGAGTGAGCCATGCAACACCACGGTGGCCTCTGAACTTAGTTGCTCACTGAAAATGATATTCCACTCATACGTTTTTTAATTAAAAAAACAAATATGGAAGTAGGAATTCTATACGGCAGAACAGTCATTCTGCGGCTACTTCATGGCCATGGTGTTTCAATTTGTCATGCCTACACTGACAGCCTGCAGATGACCATCGTGGCCGCAGAAATGTCAGCTGACAATCAAGATCTCCAGCAATTAGATGTGCGTGAAAAAATGATTACGCCTATTCATGTCCACATCGACTGTTTAAACGAATCGAAGAAACATAAGGTGTGAAATGGGGCATAATTCTTAGACAACAACATGCTCTTGCGGAGTGCTGAAAGTGACTACGATAACTTCCAAAACAATAGTAGGTTTGATCTAAAGTCTGTGTGAAATTAAAATAAAACAATTTTAAAATTGTTTTTTTGTCTGATGCGATGTGATTAATCGGGCATCAAAGTAGTTATTGTCAGGACAAGTTATTTCTGGTTGGGGCCAAATTTTACGCTAAGCCACCACACACAGTGCCTGAAAATGCCATTTCCGTGTAAATAAACGCATTAACTTGTGCCTTTCTCTAAAATTTTTGGTGTTGTGGTTAGAAAAGCGAATAATCTACCTGAAAACGTCTATAGGTTGAGATTGTTTGGCCATGGAGCAGTAATGCCGCCTGCACATTTTGAGGCGCAATTTGTGGAACGTTTGTCGTTTCCCACCCACAACATCCCTCCACCCATGTCGCCTGGCACAAAACTACCTCGCCCTCCAAACCAGGCTTCCTACGGTGCCTGAAAAGCCACTTTAAACGGCACTTGCCTTTTTGATGTTTGTCGGTGATGGCGAGATAAGCCACGTGTTTGCCACCAAATACAGAAAGTTGTACACGATAGGCTAATGTCTACTCTATCGCCAATTTACCGATCGGTTTCATCCAATTAGAAAAAATCCTTTGTTCCAACTCTATGTAGCACCACGCACAGAGGAAATGTACATTACCCCCATTGACTTCTTTTGCGAAGGCCAGTTCTGCCAATATTATTACACACCCCGCTCGTATACGTGCTGGAAAAACAGTTAATAAAACCAAGCTTGTATTCATAAATATTTGGTGTCCTCCTTCTTGTTATCTGTGCATTCACAGCAAAAGTTCTACATTAACTATTCACAGCGAGATTACAACAGTCCCAACGACGCCATCTGACCGATTCTAGGAGCCAATAACAACGAAACCGACAAAATAACCACTTTACGTCTTCGGCTTATGCTTTAGCAAATAAATTACATTTAATCGCCTCTACTACCGAGCTTAAAGGAGCCATCCTCCAAACCAATCCTACTAATTTTAAAGCACAGCCAAAGACTCCACGCCACGCACTCGTCTCTCGTGGATGCTCTTTCCGTGCGTATCTCAGCTTCAAAGCCTTCCTACCAGGGACAGCAGTTAAGTCGTTTGATGAATGTAATCTAAAAAATGAATATTAGCCAAGCGTCCTCTGCGATTACTTAAAAACAGCAAAATCACCTGTACGATGTCTCTTTCGGCGCGACGCCCTCTCGAAGTCAGACGGATTTCATCACCGTCCAATTCCTCCATCGCGGAGAAGTCCGCAGCACCGATTCCGACAATAATTATACTTACTGGGAGACGGGATGCCTATAGCATAATTTATACAAAATTTAAATATAATTTTTTGAGCTAAGCAACAACTTAGTTATGTATTTTAAGTACCTAACATGTCTAACTCTAAATCCTTTGTTATTTAAAATCGTAGCATATTTTCAGAATTTTGCTCTTTAACACATTAATCGTAGTGAAACACCATCCGAATATTCTGCATGGAGACGTGTTACCCAGTAGAAATAGTGTTTCTATAGGAAAAACGGCAGCTACTCCAGCAACACATGCGTCACTCGTTCTGTATACACAAGGCAGAATCACTTGGGTTTTTTGGCAAATACGACCACAGTCAGTTTCTTTAGCCACCAACGCCGTGGCATCCATTTGTGCGGAATTAAGGAATTTTGCGTAGTAGATACGATAATCCGCCTCCCACGAACAGTATCACCATTTATTACGCAGTAGCAACTACCAAATGTTGGGCTTTAGCAATGGATACAGCCGTGCTTACGTAAATTTAGGTCCGAATCAAAGTGTAACGCTCAAAGCCATTTATCAATAAAAAACATTTGTTACAATTATTTGTAGAAGACGGTCTGTTCGTCTGTGCATTCAACTGTCCATCATGGTAGGCGGCTCACACAGCTACTGCGCAAATAGAGCTACAGCGTAGACTAAAATTCTCAGAGGACGTTTTACTAATTTAATAAACAATTTACAGCTTAAAGTGCCTCTATGCTGACACGATTAAAACATTAGTGTTCGCGGATGGATGTCCTACAATAAACATTGATTCCCGTAGTGGGCGTGCCTTGAAACTAACAGGAAGTACACAAACCCACCAAGCTGTTACAGGTCAAGAGGAAATCAAACGCACCAGCTCCTGGTTTAATTCATCGTGGGAAAAGTTACCGATAATAAGGACGATACGCTAATATTTACAGCCTCATAGTTAATGCGTTTTAATTGTAAGATGATACAACCTTTGCAAAAATGTTGAATAATTTACTAAGAAATTCATACTCAAGAGACCGCCTTTACACGGAGTCCATGCAATTAGTGCTTTGGTGTGTAATACAAACAATGCCTGAAGTCATTTACGACATTCAACAGCATTTATTAAAAGGAGGTGAGTTATTTTTGGGTTGCCTACCGTGAAGAGGTGGTTTCAGCTGCAAAAGTACACACACTGAAGAGAGGTCTTGGAAACACAATTCTAGTTATGAATTTAGAGTAGTGGATAGCTTCCTGGCTCATAGTCCCGCGGCAAACAAACTGCCTTTGAACAGGTTTCTGTCGAATATGTATTAGTCAATTTGACAAATTCCACAAAGACATAGATAATCCGTTATGATTTTTTCCTGTCAAAGAATGGTATCTTATTAGGAATTTCAGTCGTGCTTTTCCTAAGACAATGTTATTCAAGAAAGAAACTCAACGGAACACTTTTGGAACCGACTGATTTAGAATTCCTGACTTATAGAAACTTAGCCTTTAATGTAAAACCTTATTCGTCACTGTCGTAGCATGGTGCAAAAGTAAATCGTGCCACATCTAAAGTGCTGCTATCTTGGTATTTAAGTTGCAATCTGTTCAATTCAGAATTTTCAATGGTGAAAAGCACTACTGATATCCGTTCTGTAATATCCAACAGACCAATTTAATCCTCAGTGAAGGCAAAAACATAAAAAAGTGTGGCTAACACCAATACTAATGAATTCTAAGGGACTTGAATTAAATCCGAAAAAAAAGTTCTACTACTAAGTTGCATGCCTGATCTTAGGTTGCATTGGTGCATTTTAAAAAGCAATTTGTGAGTAAAAGGTAGGCCTTAAGCAACCTTATTCAAGAATCATAAACATGGATAATATCCACACAAACGCCGAGGGACACAGAAAAAACTCACATTCACAACAGCTGCCTTGGTCTGAGGCATGTCACAAATAATGCCATCGGTTAGAATTAGAAGAATGTAGTATTGGGATCCGTCGTCGGTTTGTTGAGCCAAGCTAAATTAAAAAACGCGAAAGTCCCACTTGGTGAACAGGTATAACGCAACACATTACGCATTTAACGAGTTCGAACACAGTCGCATTTGTAATTAATCTTTCCGATTAATAGATTTAGCTCACCTAACTGAATTAATGCGCAGTTAAGATTTGACTGTAGACAAATAACAATAAAAATTTTGAAATTTATTTCGATGTTGTCGACGCTCCTACTCATTTTCGATTTTCCCTATCATTCTGATTCCCATATAAAGCCTTAACTTGTGTCCGAATGGCAACGGGCTCACAGTCAACTGTAGAAATTGGCAACAAGGTCGGATCACATTGTCGCTGTTAAAGTTTTGCTGTTAAATCGAAACCTTTCTAAATACTAGAGTTCAGTTAGTTTTAGCATTAGATTACAGCCAAGATTATAACTTCACCGCTTTAATATTAGATTGATGAGAATGAATTACAATCTGAAAAATGTCATTGTGCGAGGAATTACATCGCAGGCTTCATAAACGAAAGAGATGCAAAGTGCATTGCACAAGCCAGCCGTACAGCCGCAAAATGTCAGGATTGCAGGTGTTATTGACTGCTATGTAATGACAGGTAACACATTAAAATGCACTAATGGTTTTGAGACACTTTCGACAGCTTAGGCCGGTCAAGAAGCGCAATGCTCGAGAGGCGCGTCAATTAAACAGCTAACATTTTCTAAACAGCAAGACATAATTGGTGCAAAAGTAGGTTTAGTGCAATGAAGCTTACTGAAAAAGGCCCAGATGAGCCAGTAAAGTCAATCCTGAATGGGAATTTTTGTCTAAAAATTTGATGTTGCCTGTCCGGTAGGACCATAACTTTTCGTGCACAATTTGGTGCCAGCAAATTGGGCTGCAGCTTGCGGAGTAAGGGAAAGCAGACCTTCCTCTAGGTTACACACCCTTTGGTAAGAACATTCTTGTTACTATTACCAACATCTGAATGTACAATTCCATTACTACTCACAAGAATCAGGTTTAAGTTGACGCTGCACATAGGCAATCTTTTAGTTGATTTTCATGGATACTGATAGATCGAGATGAAATACCGAAAGAGTCTAGCAAGATACAGGCAAACGTCATCTGTTTTATCCTGAGCCAAACAAAAGTGACTGAAATCGCCAAGCTGTGGCCTCTTTAAAATTAATGGTTCGGGTTTTTACTACGCTGGTCTTGTTCATGTTCAGCAGTATATAGGATTGAGAAAACGTATGACGTCCTTGTAATTTCGCTTGTGTTTTTAAAAAAACGTGTGTAACACTTGAAGCCAAAATTATCACATTCACCACTTAACTATCTGATAATACGTGAAAACAATCTGAAAAAAGTTCGAAGAGGTCTATTCATCTCATAATGCGAGTTCAATGTTTGTAGCGTTAAAAATGTTGAAGGGTTTTTCGACATCGAAGGCAGCAACTAATTCACGAGCTAATTTTAAGCAAACCCACTTATAATTATCTTGAGACAAATAAACGTGTTCTGGAGAAAATGAAGAGTTATGAATATCTCTACCTCTGTCCAACGCAAATACAATGAGCATGTTAATATCACTATTTGGCTGTGGACCTAATGCAGGTAACCACTTCTGTGCTAGGGCAAAGTTGATAAGCACACCGCCACCTTTTGAACTGGCCTTGTAATTCCATCAGCGAGAGCCAATTAGTGTGTGCGTATGTGTGTACTTGCCAGGGCCGTCTGACCACTTCTAGTAAGGCATCCCCCATAAGAATTTAACGTATCTCTCAGTTGATCTCCTGTTGGAGACACCATTGGCGAAATCGCCACTCAAGTCGACGAGGCAACTGATTCAAAAAGTAGCGGATTTTTGCCCTATCAAAAGCGATTTAATTGAAAAAGAAATCCATGGCCATTTGAGACCGATAACGTTTACATGCAATTTTTTTCCGGATCAAGTTCATTGGTTGTAATTAAGTCGAACGGATATTAAAACAGGCTTAATGATAGACTCGCATTGCCATAATTTAGGGTGAAAGCCCAGTTTATAAAGTTCAACGTTGAGTGCCGCAGTGAAATGAGTGGGCGAATCAGACCGGTTATTTTAGGCTCCATTAGAGGTCCTGACACTGAAAGCTTGACAGACAGGTTAAACGGAACTTGCTTCTTCTTTGCACTCGTTGTTGTTGTTGTTTCCAACTCTTCAACTTTAATTAGTGCACTAAAAGAAAATGGGTAAATGTGTGCATACTGTGGCATCTATGACCGCTCAGAGACACTTTGGGAAAGTGGCCCATGTGCATTGCTAGTCACAAAAACAAAGACGTCCTAGTAGATGCATCAGAAAACTAAAAGCTAAGGCATATCTAAAAGACTGTATCAATTCCTAAATTATCAATCGAAAATAATTCGAGGTACAACACAAGATTTTTACTGGTATCAGAGCTATCAGTAAATGGTAATACGATGATTTCATCAGTAAATTTGACTCTGATCGGGTTTGTTTACAAAAATATCCCCGGATTGTGCTGGCTTAGAGATATTAAAAAAGTGAGAGATTTGGGAAATAATACCACTCGACTGTTGGAATTGTGAAGCTTTAAACGAGGAAAAAGAAAACGAGCATTAAGACCGAACCAGTAGGCTGCGGAAAACTTCATACGGTTTTGCCCTTCCTCTGACATGGATATCAAAGGGTAGTTCTGGTTTCCTCAAACACCTTGCATTATAACAAAATTAAAAAGGCAAGTTACCTATAAAAGTTAATTGATTTGAGACTAAATTTTGAGAAGACGCTCTGAAAGCTTCTGATTTCAATAATTTCACAGTATTTAGAACCGAAACGAATGTTTGAATTAACGGAGTCACTTAATATCAAATTTCGTTTTTTAATACAAGAATTAAGTACTTATACAACCAAAGGTTTCTTTACTAAATTTGATGATAAAAAACTTGAAACATTGCGGTAATTGATGAAATATTATTGAACTGCCTAGTCAAACACCCTCAAATGGCTGTCCAGCGTAAATCCAAAAAAGGATTAAATTTAGAAAGCAAAATATTTTTAGAAAATATATCTTCCCCAAAAATACTAGCGAGGTTTGATAAACTAAAATAGTGTATTTGTTTTAAAAGCCTCATTTGAAATTGAATCACTCTTTGGCAATTTTATTGTTGAATGTTTCATTTTTTAAAACCTGGCCGTAAAGCTACTGAACTAGTTAGAGGACAGTAGAATTTTGATAAATCTCAGTGGATAACGATAGTGATTGAAAAACAGCGAAAAAATGCGTATTGATTCACTGGGATATGCTGAAATGCTACACGAGCTAAAGTTCCGCTTTCCAATTGACGTGGTAGAGCAAGCATGGGCGGAGTGACCAAGACTTAAATGGACACTGGAATTGTCGCCAGAACTAAAAAAATCCGCACAAATTACTCTGGTGACTTAGAGGAGAGCAGCAGAGCATGGCAGATGATGGATGTGAACAAGAATAGAACAGGAGAGTGAAAACGGGGAGGTTTAACAAAATTAAGTGGGTTAAGCACTTCATGAAGGTGGATTCAATGTGAGCTGATCACAAGGAATGTTTGGAAAAGGATAAGTGCAAGTAGACAGAAACTTGGAAGCCCTCAAATTCTCGCGGAGGGATGGTCACCAGTGTGGTAATTCGGAGCTTTGTGAATGAAAAATTGTGGATGTGGACCAGTTGATTCAACTGAATAAGCGTCCCATTTGTGTGAAAACAGTTACTGGCACGACTAGACAATGAAACGGGCTGAGAGCATGCAGCAAGACCAAATATACACTGCAAATACGATTGGTGACTAAAACAGAGTGAACGAACGGTGGCTTCGATTATACCAGACATGAAGGGATGGACATTTGTTTTACAATGAAGGGCGTCATTTGCACTTAGAAAAATGTAAATTTACACCACTTAGAATGATGTAGTAGATGGAAATGAAGCCAGACAATGTGCAAATGAAGGCTCTTGGTCAAATTTTATTGTCTTTTTTTGACGACACAAAATGAATGGGAGTGTGCGCTTAATGCAAGCTGCAAATGGGCGATTGGCAGGGAATGGAAGTTGCAAAGTTGAGATGTTGCAATTTTTATTAAAGCATTTGAGCAGAACGGCCTTTTTAATATAGTGGGAGTGGAGATACATTAAATTTATACATTATACATGTATGTGCACCAATTACATGGGTTTTTACATTTCGGCATTTAACGGAGAAATTTTGCCAGCACGACGCATCAATGCCTTCATTTAGTTAATGGAAGCCTGACGCCGGTGGAATTAGGAATATCTTCATTTTTAAAGTCAAATCGACTCAAACAAGAGACTAATTCTACACAGTAGTTTCAATGACCAAACTGGCATGCTGGCATGTAAGAAAGGTGGGCGTGTAACTAAATGAAACCGACAGCAAGCTGAGGCAAATTTATCATTGTGGTACTCAGGGCTTGTTGGATTCTTGGATAAATGTAATTAAGGTGATGAAACAACCCAAGTCTTTATTTACATTCACAGAAGCATAGATTCCCATATATAATTGCGAAATAAAATGCTTGATTAATTTTTTTAGGGCACAAATAAGCCAGATTACTTCGACAACCTTGTTTTAATTTATTACGTGAAAAGAAGAACATGGCCAAACGCAGCAGAGTCGATTTACTATGCTCGCAAATAAGACGATAATTCATTTAGCCAGGAGAAAATCGAACAACTAGTGAACCAAGGAGGTAATAACAATTCATAAGGGACGGCTTAAGTGGATTCTGAGTCAGTTTACAACTTAACTGAAGATGAAGTAGCTTTGCGCGATTGCGAGAGCCCTTACCAGGATATGTGGCAGTGACTTGTTATTTATGCCAAGTCTCTTTTGCACCACCATCAACCCTGAACTGTGAGACAACTGATGACCACAGCCTTCTACACTACCAAACATCTGTACCTTCGACGACTGGATGATGCCTTGTACAATGCACCCCTTACATTAGTAGCAGTAAGATTGGGCGATGTCAGGCAAAAGTCTATATTGTAACAGCGGGATCTGCAATTTAATCCCTTAAAATGAACATTTTAATGATTCCTTACCTGTTCTTTATTACTGAGTTAAAATTTGTTGAAATTTCGTAACACTGCATGCAAATAAGCACAAGCCAGCATATCGAACTTCAGTCGCATAATCTATGGCACAGGCATACTTGCCTGGTTGTAAAAAGTGATGCTTTTTAAACGACGCCAAGGCACCCATAGGTTTTCATTTAGAAGTTAGACTAGAAGAAATCAGAGACTCAACCGAACATAAATCAAGTCGCCATCATGTCACCTCATGCTCCCGCAATCAGTACGGCTTGATGCACAATGAGGCCATAATAGCAGTCACGGAATTCAATTGCATTGTTCTCATTTAGTTATAGAGGTCGAAATCTAAGTATTAAGATAATTTTAAATATTTTTTTTACATAAAATCAAATTTTCTTACTTGGCGACTTGGGTGATAATTGGAGCAAAGTTGGTTGGTCCGTGAAGAGTGACGGTTTGCAAGGCGTAACGATAAGCCTCCATCACGCCGGCAATGCCTTGACAAAAGGGGTTCTCTGGGTGACCATTCTGCAGGAAAAAAAAACGAACTAGAGACCTCTGGAAGAGAGGTGGACGATAAACGTTGGCATCATACGAGAATTCCATTTTTTAAATATCTGCCTCTTATTCTGCAATCATGTGCGCTTTAAGGTAGAAAATACAAATTTATGCCTGGAAGGTGCATTCATTTACGGAGGAAACATGCGCCCAATGCATCAGTGAGCACTGAAGGCCTACATTTAATGACTGTAATACTTAAGATAGCTTGCCAATACTTCACATGGAGGCTTTCAATTCATTATCCACAGAGAGGGTGTTTCATGTTATAAATGCTTGAGTCACATTTGACATCTTGCATTCTAATTTATAAGAGGCCGAAAGTTGTTCGAAATTGTACAAAACAACAGGATAGAATCTATGTAGGCAAAGGTAAATCTAAGTAACTAGATGCGAAACGTGGTGGAGTGTGAAACCTCAGCACAGAAAGCCTAGGTAAACCTTGACACTTCGTTAATGTGTAAGTGGCACAGCTTAGCGTTGCGGACTGCCACCATAACCCGGAAAAATGTACTTGCGTTAATTTTGTAGGTCAGTTCAAGGCATAGAAATGAATTGCACTAGAGGCTGACTTTCTGACCAAAAAATATCGCCTCTCCATCGGCGTTGACTTACCGACGGATAGTTTATCATATGTTGCATTTGCACAAGGCTTTACATTAACAGCAGTTTGAGCACAATTTCAAGGAGTGACGATAGCATCTCTGGATCTCCTCCTAATCGCTGGTTTTCATCAAAAGTCCTGTAGCTAAGCCCGGTAAGTCTACGAGGGTAGTGCCACTGGCGATATTCTGAACTACTTAAAAGTGGAAGCCGAGTGATTTTAACAACTATTTTACAAAGAACATTCTAGGGATGCGTTATTATTATAAGAACACAGCTGATTATCAGACACTCAAGGAAGCTTCTGTCAAACGTTTGACGTGCTAAATAACTAACGAAGGTTTATCAAATCCCCATTTCTCATATTTACAATCCAAAACGTTTGCAAAATTAGAAAACCGTGGGGTTTACAAACTGAATTCGGCCATGAAAATGCAGCTTTTATCAAGAAAACAGAAATTAGAACAGGTAACTTTGGCTAAGAGGTTTGTTGATTCATCGGATTTACGCTAAAGGAATTCAGAACGCGGATTTGGCAGAAGGCCATTTTCGAAATAAAATGCTTACGCAAAATACCACTAGATCAGTGTGCATGCAGGAAGTGGGCATATGCTTTAAGACTATCTTCTTATTGCTGAATAGATGTGCGCAAGTCGTAGATATAACCCAGCACCGCATTCAACCTATCCATAAACTGAACACAGCTGGAGCTAATTATATGCTCATACCATCTAACTGCCAGATCCCAACGTAACCAAAATATATGGAACACTTTAAAAGAAACTTTCGCGACGTCAAACCTGCTGCAGTCATTTGAGGGTAAAACACAGTACTGCTTTTCACATCTCTGTTTAACTAAGGCTATCAAAAAATTAAATTTTCCCCATTCTCACCAGACTTTGGCAATCAAAAGACAGGAGTGAGGGTATGTCCGATAATCAAAGTTTTGTACTTGCTTAAACCACTTTTCTCAGGATTATTCGATCAAACAAAAAAGGAGACTAGTGGAGCACAAGCGCAAAAGTCAGCAAAATTGAAGTATAAAACGAATCCTCTTTTCTTCATTTTCTACTACTTCAATTATTTTAGGGCTACGTTCGACCTGTAATCTTATCACCGCATTTCTGACCGCGGTATTATTAGGTGCACTAATAAATTTTTGTCAAAGAAAATGTGTTTAATTTACCACGCAAGGCTCGTGAGCTAAATCCGACTACCAGAAAATCGTATTTAAAAGGTTGGTTCATATTAGAGACATATCCATAAAACATGAGAAATTTGAATATCTAAAAAAGCTGAACCGTAGAGGTTTGCCACATCTATGCTCAAGGTCTTTTTGTTTAGCGCATGACCATTTTAAGTGGCGACTGATTGACGCCTGACTCGGGAATCTCCACCTATGTTAATTTATCCGCACCACCGTTTTTTGTCAAGAATATTTACTAGGTGCAGTAAAAGGTGAATTGTTTTAATCTACACATTAACAAATTAACCAATCAGTGCTTCATCCCAAAACAACCTCTTGTTGAATCTTTTTTTACAAGAGAAAACGGACTATTGATGGGCATTCACCAACAAAAATCAGGTACATCATCAGTTACAGACTTTACAATGGTTATTTGATGGGCAAAACGTGTCCACAGATTCTGCTTAGGTTTATTAAACGTAAAGCTATTCTGCGGTGTCTGCCACGATGATCTATTGCCAGATCCTTACTTACTGCTCATTCTGAGCACGAAACTTAATGCTGATTATGTACCTAATGCTAATACACGGGGCTAAATTTGTAACGCAGAACATCTTTCATACTTCGCCCAAATCAAAAACTTAGTATATACTGAAGATAGAATTTCTAAACAATAATTTGGATGAAATCGCAATTTAGCTTCTACTAAACTCGAAAAGGCTAAATCAAAGGCAGAATGCCTACAATCGGCACGAAACAAAATAGAAGTCACTCAACTTGTACACACTGTTCTTGCCAGTTTTTTCAAGGTAGATTAAACTGCACTAATTACCGCGTCAAATACCGTATTAATCTACACAGCTAGAAAAACCCTTAACTGGGATGATTAAAGTGAGTAAATCAAGGCAAATTTGGCAAAATTAAATTCACAAATTACTCGTATGCAAATCTGTCCAGCTTCCATTTAAACTAGAGACCTAGTTGACGTCAAAATTTAAGTGCACAATTCTGTCCAAATTATTCGCCACCACACCGATAAAATCTAGTTTCTCTAAGAGAAGTGACAATGAAAGATTCACTTACTACATTGATATGGTGCACTCTTCGACCTTTAGGAGCTGTTTCAAGGCGATGTGTTTATTTTGAAAAAAACTTAAGTGACGTTAAAACACACGTACCCACGGAAATGAATAATTATGAGACAACTGAAATTTCTACCTTTGCAGAGCTAATAAATTTGGATTCCATAACTTCGATCACTCGATAATTACTAAGTTCTGTCGAATTTTATTAGGGCATTTTCGACCGCACTAGCAGCATTCCAGGAATAGGTCTACTTCAAATTATCTACTGATAATTAGGGGCTCCGCTAAAGGCTAAAACATGGAGTAACATACTATGAAGAAGCAGTTAAAATATATTAGCTATTCCTAACGAAATATGTAGTCAAGGAACAGTGTAACAAACACACTTGAAAAACCTGTAACAATGCAAAAATCTGGTTGGAACAACTCACAGTATTTTCAACAAAACGTTCGCCAGAGGCACAATTTCAAATCAGAAGATCAGTTAGTTTAAAAACGTTACTGTGAAAATAGTGAGATGTTTTAATGCTTTCACTTTGAATAGGCACACCACAATTTGACCCTTCGAATTTCCTCTTAAATAGGAAAAAGAGCAAACAAAACAGGAAAATGAGTAAGGAATTCGATAAATACTTCCAATTATTGAACAAAATTTTTCACACGTGAGAGAGAAGGCACGACATTTTTGCAGTATTTTTTAAAGTTTTTCCTATCCATAAAGACGGTATTTTTATCTTTTTTAAACATTTATATCGTGAATTTAGACTCGTTTTTTGCATGTGAATCAGTGAAAGATCCCTTTTGACTCAGAAGTTATTCGTCGAACACAAGAAACCCTATGTCTGTAATTACTTCTTGAATTGCTTTTTCGTGTTCGGCTTCCTTTTGTACACATAATCCATACACATTTGCAGCCCTAGGAAAAAAAATATTTAACCACACTCATGGACCTCAAATCACGGAACGTTTAAAAATTGATCTTCACCAGCCATGAATTTCTATACCTGAAAAGATTTTTATCAAATCAACACAGTGAGCTTCATTAACATTCAGTTTCTCAGATCATTGAGAAAACATGGCCAATTGAGTTGTTTGAAATACATGTTTATTTTCTTCCCCAAGGTTTAATTAATTTCAGACTTCGGAAATCTCCACACTTACCTATTACAATGTGCCTACTAAGTGACATTGACGGCATTTGTATTGATCTTGAAAAAATCTCCATTGCATTTCACGATAAGACGCAATTTTTTTTCGCTAACGATGGCTGTTAACTTAATGTACCCGGAAATCATTTACGTGCGTTTTGAAATCACATGTAACGAAACATCTCTGACCTAGAAATAGAACCTGTGGGTGTTTCAATTTAAGCATATTGTGACCAACAATTCTCGTTAATGTTTGATGTGATGAGAGAAAAGCACTGTGGGATCACAGGGAAACGGAGGGTTACGAACGATTCTGCCCTGCTCGGGATCAGTATTGCTAGACTCCAGTTAGAGGCAATTATTCGGCGTTGCGCAAAGTTAGCAATTTTAACCGTCGATGTCAAAAAAAAAGCAGGAAGAAACGAGGAAATCTCAAGAGGGCTGGGTTCAGTAGTTTTGGTATCAATTTAAAGAGAAAGTGGATATATCCTCTTTGCACAGCGTAAAGTAGATTAATTATTTACGTAAAACCAATTTCGTACATGCTAGGACTAAATTAGATTGAATTATTTATTACTAATTTAGTTCCAAGAAAAATGAGGGAAAATGCGCCTTACCAGCGGAAAATTATGCGAGACCAGGTTGTCTGGGGGTATCCTAGCACCAAAACCGTAGGCAGGGAAGAGGTTATCACTAAAATACAACAAGTGCATTTTAAGCAAGTACGACAGTTAAATTAAGATGTTTCATTTAATGTTGTGGATCGCTGATTAGACGTTGTCAGGTGCTTCGGTTTGATTGACGCTTAATGCATCAACGGCAGAGATCAATCGGATTTGCGAAGAGACCGCTGTGTTTGTGTGCTGCCTATGAAAATGAAGGAACTTTTTAACGTTCAGCTGAAGTAACGTTGAGTGACTACAATAGAACCGAAGAATTGCTCAGTGAGCTAGTGGGCTCAGATGAGGCCAACCGAAAAAGATTAAAGCAGAAGGGCGCCGTTAACGTAGACACCAGATCTCGCCATTTACTGGACTTTGCCGATCTCTCAACGCTAATTAATTACTTCGCGATGCAAGCATACCAACGTTTTCAGTGATAAGCCAACTGGCTTCTTTTAAGTGAAAATAGAAGTCTTCTCCTATTAACAAACGTGATTTCCGCACAAAATTTGGTTATGTAATAAAACTTTGTCAAAAGCCTTAGCTTCAAAATTGCAGAATTATTTTAATGGGCAAAAATAGAGTTATAAAATTTAAGTTCTGGAACTGATTGCAACCCATGGTTTTCTGGTGAAGAGTGATATGAATCTTAAAAGCAAGTAATATTTGTCCTAGCGCCCTTTAAATTTGTACATGTAATAAATAAAATGTGAAATTTGATCGATTTTTGAAAACTATCGCGTCAAATTACTGACGCCAAATAACCAACCAATCTCCTTACACAAATTCGATTAACTTGCAAAAAAATTAATAAGTGTTGGTGATTTTAACCGGATGAAAAATCTTTGCTCATCCACGAGTGGAGTCCACATAATTTTAATCAATTCTGCAAACGAGGCACTATTATCGATAAATTCTGCCTGAATATGCAGTGACAGATATTCTCGCTCAATCAATTGCTCTCCAGTAAACCAAACAAGTTCTCATTGGATCAGGCTTATTTTTAATAAAAGCGAGTAATCAAATCCAATTTAAGCGCCAAGCTAGGGGCTATTTTAGTAATTTAATTTGTATCGTGTGAGTTACGACAAAAGATAGCAGGTAAGGCTCAAAGTATTTCATCTTAGACCATAATTAAATGGTCAGAAAACATCTGTTAGAGATACCTTTGAGAAATGATTGTTTCTAAATAAGTAATTTCCTCCTTGAACAAAACATGCGTCATTGATAAAAATTTAGTTTCATGACTAGTTGAACTGAAACGACATTGCTGTTCAGAGCACACAAGCACTGATCGTTAGTGATATGTCTAAAGTGTTTTGGATGGATTAATTCTAACCTGAAGAACCTGAAAACAGTTCACGTTTCTTCAATGGGTCAAACCGGAGAATGGCAACATTAAAAAGAATTTGGCAAAACAAAAGTGATAAATTTTTCAGCTTGAATAGGGGTGATTTGTAGACCATATTTATTCTTTCTTGTCAGTTGTAAAATGGGGACTTATACTCAAGCACAGCTACCTGGAAGAAAGAGGTACATTAAAGCTGATTGCAGTTGCTCTATGAAGGTTTGGAGGGTAATTCACACGATTGTATCTCTCTTATTTCTGCAAAAAATAGTGTTTCTAAGGATATGTCACTTATGGCAGTATGGCCATCACCCGTTGTACATTTACATCACTCAGCAAAGACCACCAAAACGGTGAAAACGGTGGCTAAATTTCATCGCCACGGATTTCTCAAATGACAAAAGAGCTTTGAGTTAAAACGGAAGTATTCGTTGATTCTCGAAGAATAGAAGAACAAGACCGATGGTTTTTGCTGCGATGGCTAGAAAACTGTTTTTTAAAGCGTTTTGAAGTTTTTAGGGCATGATCGCTAGTTCAATTTTGGAAGGATTCAAAGCACGCAACTACCATCTTGAAACTACTTTGTGAGGGGAAAAGGCACAACAAAGAACACCGAAAGCCGCTGTAGCTATTCTTGTTTGTGTAGTCATCGTTAATTCTAATTACAAGATTTTACTCATTTCAAAGTGAAAATGAACCTCTGTATGCTTTCCAAAAAGGAAATCCAAAATTCTTAATAGGAAGATGCCAACAGACCGATCGAGAATGAAGAACAAATCCTGGGTCTTATAAAGATCAGCGATTGTCATTACAAATAAGTCATCCACGTTGAAGTAAACAGAGTTACGTGAGGTTTACACGAAATCTAAACGGATTTCCTGATTATTTTAAAACTAGTCCATGAAACAGCAGCAGCCACAGCATGAAGTCTGTGTGTTCAAAAAACCAGAACATTCAGATGAGCCCGAAGTGCGTGGGTTCAACTTTGATTATAACTTTCAAACATGACCGAACCGTGGAAACTCTAGGTGACAAATGGTCATGTTACAGCCATAGCAATGTACAATCATCTCTAATAACCAAAGAGACAGGTCTTAATAAAGAATGATTCGTGTCGTCCTAGGTCTGAAGCAAGGTTGGCAGAATTTCCCCCACAAAAATGCGAAGCAATGTCATAGAGGTCATACCTATTTCAAGATAATGCTACACATATCTAAAGTGCCTGGTTACCCCAACCTGCTGTCCCATGTGCCCTATTTTAGCCCATTTGAAGCACTTCGGTGACGCTGTATGAAACCAGCTAAAGTATGTCACTTGAAAACAATTGGGCCTGAGAGCTGACCGTTGACAGAAGGTACACTAAATTAATTGCTTGAACTCTGCCCTAGAATAAAGGATCCACTTTGTACGATATTGAGGTAATTTACAAGTTTGAGTCTGTAAGTTGTAACAAGTACAATGAATTATCGCATTAAATATTTTGTTTTTGATTAACGCCTACTTTCCTAGAACCAAAACGATATATTTTGCAGAATCAAACTTTCAAAGATACCATTTTTTGAAGAAGTGAATGTGTAAAAACCAAACATTTAGAGTGCCCCTCTGGTATATATTATTTACTTTTCAGTTAAATGTGAATCCACTTCAAATGAAAAGTAGTTCGGAAAACAGGTACAAGGCATCATGTGTGTAAATGGGGGATCAAAGCAATATTTAGAAAATCGATTGTGGTTTCTCAGAATGATCTGACTCGACATGAGCTGACCTGAATCTATTGCCTAACTATTGTTGCAAGCTTTTATATGCTTTATAGCAATCGGTACTGGGTTAAAGTTTTCAGTTGTGAAGAAGGTTAAAATCCTTACCATACTCACTTTTGTATATCGAAGTTGCATATTTATACGTGGATAAGTAAACTGACGCGTTCAGCTAGCTATTGGTTTAGAATTTAAAGTAGAAATTTAAAACGATGAAATATTTAGCCTCATAATGTGAGACTTTGGCTTCTTTAACGGGAAATGACTATTCCAGTTAAGTCTCAACGCCTTGTAAATGCAGACCAGTGCTGAATAGCTGAGGAAAGGCACACAGACTACTGCAACGACAGAACAGCATGCAAAGTTGAATTAAATTTTGTACCCGAATACTTCGTATTTGTCAATAATCTACTCATATCTTCGCAGGTCATCGATTAAGTTTGACTAATTAACTTTTTTTAGATATTTGCGATAAAATTTACCTGTCATAGTCACTGATAATTTCGCCGACGGCGTGCAATGCAACAGCGTACTTGGATAGCTGGTCCCGAGTGCAGAAGTGAAGAGTCCCCGGAACCTGAGGACACCCGTTGCTCGCCGTAAAGTCAATGGCAATGCAACAGCTCAGCTCAGTTCTATAAACAGAGCAGCAAGATACAAGGTAATGCACTTTTTTCAGCAAAAACATCACCTCTAAATAGCTTTAGCTGGCGTGGTTGCTGCCTGCTGTGGGCCTCCTTTCCGCTACATCGAGAAATAATTTGGCTGGGAATGTGGGTTCAACTTGCTGGCACACACTCTCAACAGGTTTACCGATGCATCAAGTAGGATTGAGGAGCTGTGTATCTTTTCTGGTCGCTAGACTTCTACATTACTATACTACTCTTTTGCAGCAGATTTCAGCATTTTCGTTTGTCACGATATACGAAGGGCATCTGCGTGGTTGGTCATGAGGTATTAAATGCAGAAAAAGATGTTGGCTATGTAAATTTAAGCATTCTGATTCCCTTACTAACTTCTTTTTCCAAATGAACTGCGTGAAAGTGCTGCTCTGGGCCCCAAATCGGAACGATGAGTCAAACAATTGACCTCATTACGCCTGACCATGCATCATGTGACTTATCGTAGACACTTCTGCCTGACTGGAAAGGTTTGTCTGCCGGAGGCAGGAAAACAGAAAGCACCTTTTTATGGATTGTGGTGGCTGTATTCATTCTGCCAGAATTGATGGATGATTTTGACGTGATAACGAAGGACTTGGTGGACCGGGTACAAGTCGACATGGCAATCGATCAGGTCGATTCGGAGTTACTAGATTCAACTGTCCAAACAAAAGCTTTAGGTAATACATTTTTTACTATTTTCGCCTCACGATGCTTAAATGCGCCTTAGGTCCCCCCTCAACACGACTCGGCTTGGGAATTCGGGTCATTTATTTTTATACTACTAATTCCCTGGGGAATTTTTTTCCAAGTGTATCCAATTTCATGATTGCTTTGGTGTTTGCGTTGCACTGGATGCCACTAAAAGGTAGCCGCAAAGAGTGGCACTAGTAGAAACATGTTACTGTTTAAAAAAGTTGCATCAACCAAATATCACCAACCAATAATGAAAGTTCTTTTAATGCAGCATGAATTTTTTTTATAAATTCGAGGCTGGAACAAATTTTTATCAGTAATATCTTAGGATAATGAAGCACTGGACCTCAATTTTCCAAGTTGGAAAGGTTGGGATGTAAGGAATGTCAAAGAGTTCATCTGGTAGATGTAGTAAGCATCTAGTTATCACAATTCACGATTAATCAGGTGAAGTATACATTAGAAATAACTGGTCTTTCGCAATGAACCATCCGAGCATTCTCAAAGTATTTTGGAATGCACTGCAAACATTTTGCGAATGAATCGTGCCTCTTCCGCACTGCTCTTTAAACATGACTCAACTCGATTATTTATCATTTTCTGAATTGAAAAAGTACGTTTGAAGCCGGTGAAAAATTGGTGAATAGTCTGTTTTGTTGAAATAAGTAAAATATTTGACATCACGAGATACAAATGTGTTTCGCTCTCAATATACTAAGTTTCGAGAGAAACTTTGGATAGCCCAATTAAATATTTTGAATTTTAATTCCTCATTGCATCGATGACAGTTCTAACTGCCATACGGAGGCTTTCTGAACATCGAGAAACCTGCTTCCCTTGTTTCATTGTCAATATTGACAACCAAGGTTCTAGAATTGTTTCTGTGTAACATTCTGAAGTGCAAACTTTGAGAACTTGTGGCTTCGTCCTCATCGCAACCTGTCCTAGTTGTTGATAAAAAATCTCTACATAATGTTTTTGTGTCGTCTCTTCTTTACCGTTATCTGTACCTCATATTGCATGGAGAGGTACAATTTGGTTAGGTTAGAGGAATCCTACATGGATAATGCTGAAAGAAGGGATGTTTTTGAGCCAATTTTGAACCATTTAGACTCCATCCATATTAAGCAATTTTAATTCAAACATTTTAGGCATAGGAAACCACAAATGAGTGGTATTGCAGTAGATGTAGGTAAATTAAGGATTTAAAACTTGCTCACATTCGTCATTCACATACACCTTAATCGAAATTGTGAAGTGCAAGACACGCAATAGTTAATTTAAGTATACCTATCAAGCAGAATAGCTCTGCTCACAGGTGTCATATAGGCCAATACCAATAAATAAATCGTATTTTTTGAACAACGTGGACGTTTAGTGTGAAATGAAAGAGCTCGAATTGCAGTATCTCTTGAATAAAAGCGAAGTGTTCAAATGCATATTAGGGCAGGGAGCCTTTGTAACTGATCCACCCCTACCACCTCACAATCACAGCAGAATCACCTGAATGGGTGCAAATAAAGTCAAATAATGGTAGGATTTCTGCAGAATTAATACATGACCTTTGTAGAAAAGGCCATTAAATAAACAACCTCAAGTACGACATCTCAAAAGTGCATCGATGTTTTTTTTTCATATTAGCGTGAGGTGGATCTGGTTAATTCACGACGGTCACCACAGTTCACGCACGACCGGCCGCCATGACTACCAACTGCCACGGATTCCCGCCTGAGTCACCCGACCCCGGTTCTCTGTCGACCCCGGAATCCTCTGCTGAATTCAAGTGTTTATCTTAAATCGGCCCTCGCAGTGCGTGTGTGAACAGGCCCGGCTAGTCCTCTTTGCCAATCCACCCAGGCCACGCGTGCAAACTATTAAACACCGATGCCACCATAACGTAAAAATCAACAATAGGCGGTTGTCTTCGCCTTTGGTTTTCTCATTCTTAAGTGAGCATTTGATGCCAAATTCAGCAACGTCAGCAATATTAAATGTTGCTGCCTTAGTTTGGGTTCCGGTCTCCTACTAAGAGATTTACCAAGAATTTTTGATTAAACAGTGAGCATCGATGTTGGGGTGAATAGGCTACAAGAAATGGACCAGCAAAAATAACTATCGAACTGTAAATATGGGGTGATTAATGACCTCCACTATCGAAGCGGATACAGACTAGAAACTATGAATTCTTTCAGCACTTGTTTCACGTTGTACTCTTTAGTACCAGAACGTTTTTTGAATTAGCTGTTCTTCGGATTATCCTGAAAATACTTGCTTCACAAATATTGAAAGATTTGTACTCAGGGTATTTCGAAGAACAACTATCTCACGGCCTTCTAGTGTTTGCTTTAAACCATAAAACTTTAAAAAAAATTGTGCTTTTCCTTCTCTTCAGCCCTTGACACTTCATTATAGCACGTTAAAGCGAAAATGCCTCGATTGACACTTGCATCTCCATGTTGTCACCTAACAATACCGAAGATTAAACAATGATCTCCAGTTTGCAAATGGATTTCTTATAAACTCTTTCAAACCAATACCTTAAATCTCAGAATGATGGGCTTTGCTGTCGAACTGATTGTCAGAAAACTCAACGCCAATTGAACAAAAGTTGCTCTCGAAAGAGGCTTGTCCAAATGTATTTGCAAGGAGGATATTAACACCGAGGAGCTTTCCGAAACCCAAAAAGTTGGGACGGCCACTAAATGTGGTGCTATTCATTTTCACATCTTCGATGCGAGTGTATTGCTACCTGGATCGACGGCCGATCTTTCACTGACGCGCATTTTTGTGTTCACAGATCCAAAATAGATTTATTTGGAGTTAAATCATAACGGTTGTAAAATTGTAGGTAGTGTAGTCACACCATTTCTGGAACCCTCAAAACACTTTAGACATACACTTTATTAATAAGGTATGATAGATGAGAAATTTAAAGCATGCTATCTGTGATGTTCAATTAAACCTTATAAATTCGAAAAAAAATAGCTGATACCTTCAGACCCGTATCGTCGCTGACTTACCCTTTTTTGAGCATATAACTTTCGAGACGCTTGATTACCCATAATGTATCGAAATTCAACTTTAAAGGCTTCAAAATCGCTATTCCCAAATCTAATTTAATTCGATTTCCCGCGACTGCTACTAATTTACTTCACTTTGTATCAAACATTCAACAGGAATTATTATTAGACTATATTGCTTTAACATTTCTCAAGCACACACACACACACAACTGGGCGAAGCCGATATTGAGATAGATTGAATTAAATTGAAGGAAAAATTATGCTGTCAGATCTCAATGTGTCCTGCTAGCAAGCCCTTTTTTGACATCAATACCATCTGTTCTGTTCAAATAAATGTGAAAACGTGAAATTTACGTAACAACCAACCAAAGCACATGTCTTGGGGGCGCAAAAATGACCGCTTTTTTCATGAATATTGCACTATGAGGAATTTTTTAACTGTTTGAATCTTTGGCGAATACGAGTGGTCATGACAAATCGCACACTTAAGGTGTGCTCGTTTCGTTGTTTTCCGTGGATAATTGCGAAACTCTAAATCATGTTCTATCCATACCTTATGATTAAGCAGGCCACCTGTAAAGTGTAAAATCTTGCGCAAAGTAGACGATCAGATTTTTATTATTTGGAAATTTTTTCTGTGCTCTGAAGCAAACAGGTGCTAGATTGTCAAATCTAATTATTATGAATCCTGTCCTTATATATTTAAATAAATGCCCTAAGCATGCACAATCTACATGAGGAATAAGTTGTTTGTTTGGGTCCCACAAAAACCACCTTAGTATAATTGTAATATCATGCTCTAACGGAATGGTTTAAATTCTAAAACAGTAGTTGTATATGAACGTTTTCGCTATTGACATTTCGATGGGTTTACCTATCTTTGTATTTTTTCACTAAAAATGTATTTGTGCTCAACTTTATGGATGTTAAAAATTTAAGTACAATCAACGCACCCTCCTTGTACGTAATCGATAAAACTGTACACCTTTTCAATTGAAACTTCGTTGATTTGAAGCTAAAATAATAATAATAATAATAATAACAAAGATGAAGTTGGCGTCTCTAAATTAACTTAAAACAACTTCAGGTGCAACGAACTTCGGTAGCGACATTAAAAAACGGTACTACCACAAAACTAATTTAAAATCTTGTCGTGAAACTAACTGAGAGCACTTTGATATTTGTCAAGCAAATTAGTGTCATTATAGAACTAAAGACTGCCAAAACTAGCATTGTAGCTTGCAGGTCTAACTACCCTTTTTATCTAACTACCCCTTTTATCTATAATTTGCTGACGAAACATATCGTTAACTGCCTCAAAAATCCTCCATATATTTCAGTTGTTATAACGGTTATTCATGAGACGATGAATTGGGCATTAAAAATTTAAAAAAAATTAACCATTGTGATAAAGTATCTCTCACATCAACAGTTTACAACCACAGAGGTACAAACCTATACGAAAAATAGACCAATGAAAAATTTCTTTTTTCAAATGGTGACAGTGTTGATAAGGCAATTTACGTAGCCACTCTTTGCTATGTCGACAGGTTCTGTGCTATAAGCATTTGCACCCATGTGATTTGAATTTGTCAATTCGGAATCTGTCTTTAGGTACAGCTAACAGCATCTGCTTAAGATAGCATGTTGACGCCCTAAACACGTCTACAGTGATTGACGTTTTGCGCATGTTTTCAAATTGATGCAATCCTTTTAAGGTCTATACTCAAGTGCTAAAATGGTCAAACGTGAGGCCTTCAGACGACGGAAACTTTACTTAAGCGTTACTCGATTTCGGAAAAAAACATCCCTATACATTTCTACATACGATGAAAGGCATTTGTAAAAATCGAATACAGTAACAGCTTAATTCTAAATAAGAATAACTGCGAGAAGCGTTTGGTTGTAGTTGAAGCAGTCTAAGAAATATTATCCCAAGTGCTGAAGGGCTATGAAATGGGCAATCACTGAGTTGGATAACAACACTATCGAAAGTTTCCATTACAGCTAAAATTCCATCTGTGTTTATTCTGATGTAGCTCTCCACGTACTTCTGCTTTGGCGACAAATGCTTGGATTGACCTCAAAAAGCATTAGAAAAGTGGTATTAAACGGGAATTTGCATTCTACTTGTACACCCCGGGGAAAATAAGGCTGCGCACGCAAGTGGCTGAGGTCAACTTGGCTATCCATTGACATACTTATCTAAGGAATTGTAGCGGTGTGAAGCAAAAAGAAATGTGTTGAATAAATCAGGTTGGAAGACACTTACGATGCCGGAGTTGACGTAACCTTTTTTCCGTCGAGCTTTCTTTGGATGAATTAACTTGAAAAAAAAATAATGGATTTTAAGGGGTCTAATTTTAGGAAAAAATAAGCGAATCTCACTTGAAACATTAAATGTACTACCAGCCTTACCCTCCTAATACGACAAAGACAGGTTCAAAATTAACATATGAAGAAAAACGGAGGTACGTCAGGTATCCTTGGTAAACAAAAAGGAGCAGTTCCTGCTTTGTGTTACCTGCCTTAAAATACGGAGAATGGTTAGTGCCCAATGTTGGTTGTGTTCAGCTTGTGACTTCAGTGTTGACAAGTTGTTTATGTAGCATAAGTCGCTAGCTGTAGCATGGCTGATCTACGTTCAAAAACGTACATTACCAAGACATTTCGACTTTGCTTTTTACTAAAATAGGTCTAGTTAAGGACAGGTTTTATTAGAGTTCATTATCAACCCTTTTTCCTGTCTTAAAATGATATGTACGTATAAGGATTCCCCTAACAAGAAACCTATTTAAAATCTAAATCATTTTTAAGATGAGTCCTGATCTACATTCTTTACATGTTTTCGGTAACTTAACAACTTCACAATGATGTAGGAGAAACACACAATCCTGGGATGAGAAACAACTGACCTGGTGGGTTAGTGCCCTACATCATGGAAGCGATAACCGAACTAAATGATACATTGCTCCTGAAGGAGGATTGACTTGGCCTCGTGTGGTGCATCGTTGACGCAGCTAACGATTTTGGTTACACCCTTCATAAAGCACATCTGTTTAGCCAACCTGATTTTGTGAGTGAATATATTTTATTAGAAGGTGATTTGCAGTTCCACTTCATTTCGTTTCATTGTATTAGAGGTAAGCAATACATAGAATCAAATAACACAATTCCCACCAGGAAATTAATTCCCTTGAAACCACAGGATTGAATAGATCTGAAGTCTAACTCCGCGTTCAAAATCAATTATGACTAATGCGCAGATTCAATTAGATGGTTGAACACTGAACAATACAACTCAAGTTAGGTTTTGATCGTAATGATGCTGAAATCATGCAACAGACTCAGCTGCATCTATACTTGTTGCCAAAAAATGTAAATTTGGGCTAAAATGTTAAATTTGCAGCCAAACCTATTTTCTCGTCGTGCCCATATGTGGAATATCTGGACGTTTTTATCAGTTGTAATTAAATACCCAATGAATAAATTTTCTTAAAACCGTATTTCACTGCAATTGCTTGAGGGGGTCCGTTGCTGTGAAGGCGATTTGAATTTAAAGTAGTTGAGACGATCTGACACATGTTCACATTTCCGACAGTTGCATGTTGGCAGTAAGGCGCTATTTCGGCTCAACAACCACACATGGAACATGCAGGATGGTTTACTAAAATACAGATTTGGGGAGGAGGGTTTTAAAAGATATTAACTTCCAGTTCGACCCAACACTAATACAAACACAGAGATATGTGCGGCTCGACTGCTAGAGACCGAGGATTTGATCTAGCCGAGATGGCCAGGCTACAGAAATCCTTTTATTTGGGTGTCAACGTACTCGTGTGTTGACAAAAGCGGCTGTCCCCACTACTCTGGACGTTTCATGTGTACGACAGTAGTGCTTTCCGGAGTCATTTTGCCGGACTAATTTTAGCCGCTATACCACGGAAATTAAAATCTCGCAGTCCAATAATTATGGCAACTATTAGCGCTGAAGCCTAAAGCTATAAATTGCTTGTCACTAAAAAGGTGTGGAGCAAAAAATGGTAAGCAGCATTAAGACCTTGAGTGAAATATGGCACTCCAATTCTGCGCTTACCGGAAGTAAAATTGGCTGAGAGGAACGCATTTTGAGGAGTTGGTTGATGGTGATTTGTGTTTCCCCAATGAGCGATTCCCTGAAATTAGCAAACTTGTGTCAATAACTTCCACAAAATCGCGTCCTCTTTAGGATTATCTGTCTGTGGGGATACCGCAAAGCTACTTAGAAAGTCTGGGGATTTATCTTCGCACAGTGCCTAACATGTTGATAAGACTGGACAAAAGTTGCCAGATTGTGAGCTGTTGGGCTTTTTTGTGAGTTATACCAAACAACTGAGAGAGCAATAGCAGCATGCTCGTAGACGTTACGCTTGACAATTTCTAGAGATGAGAAGGGATCGAATGAGTTCGAACACATGTGCTGATGTTGTTTCTAAGTCATCACCTCAGCAAATAAAACTGTTTCCTTAGCGAAGAGATTTGCAACTATGGACTGTGGCCGCTAAATATGATTGTACATTTAAGTTAGCGGAACTCAATGACCGGTAGGAAATAGTTATTCGAATTGAACTGTATATTTAAGTAGAATTCACCGATAAAAATAACAATTACAATTTATAAGTCTGGATCTGACGGGCAACAGGTACTAGGCAGAATAAAATGTGAAAAAGACTTCAAATGACATTTAACATTTAACACTAAATTTAGAGTTTTTCATCCACGTGTTAACGCGGGCACAAATTAAAAGCCAAATAGAGGGATCCCCCATTGTACAAAAGCAAACTGATAAACAAGAGGCTTGTGTGAATTGAACGAAAGGAAACTGAAGCGTCTATTTTTCCGTGAAAACTCAAATTTAATATCAAAGTTGACTGAAACTTGGTAGTGGTTTACAATATATTTCAACTTCACACACAAATACAGTGGTCAGTCATAATTTGATCCATGTTTGAAAACTAAATGCAGTAGTTGTCTCAAAAATTACACAATACTTGATTTGGCATTCAACGTTAGCAAGGCCAGTTCATTCAAATCTAATGTGACCTACCGGCCGCTGCGGTTCCAGTCGATGCATTGAATAATGATCACCCTAAAACAAATGCATGGGTATAAATAAGTAAGAATTCATCAACATTAAGTGCCTTATTGACCATCAGCCCTGCAACCACAGACAACCCTTTCATCTCGTGTGAAGGGATTCCAAAGCCCACGACCAGAGAGAAAAGCATTTGATCTTTTAGGTGTTAGTGAGAGTATGAATTCTAGTTAAGTTAATGTAAAAGGATATGCTACTCATTAGAGATTAATTATGTTGCAACCTTGTTTTTATAATCTGACACAATGTTTGGCTTGTTAATCTAATTTAACTGACAGATCTCAACAGCATAAGCCAACGAGACCTTCGTGCTTTCCTCTACAAGGAACTGCGATTGCACTGTTGTAAGGATCTCGGGTGGAAACCCGCCGATAAATTCAAGATACTAATAAATGCGGTAGTAAATTAAAAGTAAAAATTACGTTAACATATTTACTCATGGTGTGCAAGTGTACAAATGAATAAAGCTGAGAGATATCCAATGTTTTTTGCAAAAGGCAGTGAAGTTTTGGTAAAATGTGCTAGAAAAGAAGTGATATTTCGGCATTAGTGTATGATTTACATAAGGGTTTTGAATTAGAACCTCAACCATGAAATGCATATTTTTGCCAATTACCTTAACTCAAGGCGATATCGTTTCCAGCAGACGTTTTAAGTACCAAAACGATAATAAATGAGCCCTTGTGTTTAGTAGACGGAATTAGGCATGCCAACCAGGACTTATTCTTAGAATATCACAGCTCTCTCATTTCCCTTTATTGCGATATTTCAATGCAATTACACTGTGGCCGATTCTACGACCGAAGATGCCTGCGTTGGCCCATCAGGTGAGGCGAAAGTGCTTTAACGTACAAGCAAATACAGTCAACCAATGCATTTGCAGACAGAACGTACAGTACACTCAAAACCATCCCGCCAGTTTCTGCTCTATTTTGAGGTCATGTAAATATTCATGCATATTTCACACATTCAAGCACTATTCTTCAAATAGTTTATATATATGACTCAGTGCTTGCCAGTTTAAAGCCTTTCTTAATTGCTCTTGCTATACTTCTGTCAACGCTTAATTTGACTGGAAAATCGATTGCGTCAGATGAAATGGCAGATACTTTCTGCAAAGTTAGCTAGGCTTTATCAACAACGGATAATTGGAACAAAATAAAAAGGTGAAGCAATGAATGGTCATGGACTCTATGCTAATTGTAGTAGTCCTTTTACCGCCGCCATTTCCTTGCCAGAAATACGCCATTCCACATCTAGACAAAATTTGGCATTATTATAAACGCCTGGTTTTCGAAAACAATGTAATTTGTTAAGCGTTTTGCAAGCATGGGACTAAGTTAGTTCAGTCAACACAAGAGGTTTGCAAATTTTGGGATTTAAATTCTGAAAATCCGTTCAACATAGCTAGAGACACAATGAAACAATTTCATCACTAGAAAACGCCTCAATAACACAGCGACGTTTGTGCTGGCACCCCATAGGACCAAATGTTAGGGGTTAGGAGGGATTGAGCTTAGTGCATGGCCTATCACAAGAGTCATAAATATATGGGTGTGAAGATTAGGCGGTTTCCCCGTTTCTCCATGAGAAATCAAATCAGTACCAGTTTGCACTCACCTGAAGCAACAATTCAAGGGGCAGACTCTAATTGAATTTTGCAGGAAATATGTTGAAGCTACTTACATTTGTGTTAGCAAGTACACCGTACCAGACACCAACATCATGAGTTTAAGGGAATTGCCACATCGTTTCAAAATACGATCTACTATGCCCAGTATTCATTTAAGTTGTCAAAGCAATTAAGGGCCAATCTACTTCGTAGACTTAAAATCAAACCCCTCAACCTTCATACATAACAAAACGACAACAATTAACTTATTTGGTTTACAATTGAACTGCCTTTTACGAACGAACGAAGTTTCCTAACTATTGGTAAGAGTGAATACTTAAGTCGCATGTTGATTTCACACTACACTGACCCTTTTCATGCCAGGAACTATAACAAATTTTAGCATTAACTGAATTTTCAACTTATTAAACTCAACCCGTTAAACCACGTGAGAGATTAGTTTAGTGGTTTTGCAACACACAACAAAACAGATTTCCTAGGACCAACTGCCAAAATTATAATCTAATTACCAACATTTAAAAGTCTACTATCTTCCTAAGACTCCAGTTCATCCTTAATACTTTTGGTCAACTACAAACTACATTAAAGTTGTCATAATTTGACGTGGAAACGATTTCACTGATTGTTGAATACCACATGCCCGGAGGTATAGTCACGCACAAAATATGACACATCCAAAGCAATGCCATCATGCACATAAGACGACTTGAAATGAATTATATGCAGTTGCCAACTAACGATTACGCCTCCTTATAGCATTAAAGGCGTTGCCTATAATTATTTCAACCAACGTTTCTTGCGAAGTTGTAGAAATATATGCTAAGAAGTGACGCTACTGCACCACACTTAGCGACACAACTTACTTGTTTTCTTAAAGGTGAAATAATTTAATGTTAATGTATTAGTACAATCCAAGGAAAAAATTCCCGTAAAGATGTAAGTTACAAGCCAATTTGCAACTTGCTAAAATATTTTCTTAATTTTCTGATAAATATGGAATCTAATCGCATCGTATGCTCGTAATTATTACTCAAGACAAACTAGTTCATAGGAAATTTTTCCTCTCAATTCTTGGTTTTGATTTTAACTTGATGATCCCAAAATTGCGCCTCTTTAAGTTAAGTAAGAGATTCATAATATAGTAGTTGTCGTTTACTCAAACTTTGAAACACTCATCCAACTTAACACATGGTTACTTTTATTATGAACTGAATCTAAAAACGTCATACAATTACCATGCAATCTACGATGCTTCTTTTGCTTAGAACAAATGAGCTAAAATCTAAAGACCGCAAGTGTATACGCCCGAGGGACAAAGGCCTAACCCTTTCGGTTGGTAGGTGAACGTTGAGCCCAGGCTTTAAAACACCGCTGGACCCCAGAAATCAGCTAAACGTCGATTGCATTTAAGATCGCCAACATGTGAACTTTCGTTTACAGTGTCACTTCGAAGTGTATGATCAAATAAGAGTGGCAGTAATATTCTGTAATTGGAGTCCAATGTATTAAATACGTATCTGGTGCATGAATAGCAAGGTGGTCTTGCAAACAGGAGTAAAAAATGCCAAGATTTTCTAGCGCCAAAGCCCATCAGGACAGTACGCCAAGCTGTATTTTTGCCATAATTAATCAGCAAAACTGCCACGTTGGCGCTCGCAATGTTAAAGCCGGTCATAAGGTAATGCGGTCGACCTAAATTAATTCCAAGAAACTGAGGAATAACAAGCTCCACCATTCTCTAGGTCTGCCTCACCTTCTGAAAGCTGCAATACTTGCGTGCAATTTCTTCCAGCGTCAGAAACACGTGAATCCAGAGTAAAGGCAAGAGGTAAAGTGACTCGGCGCCGTTAGCCCTCCTACGTTTCTTCGCACTACGAACCTTCCAAAATGCGATGCTAAGATGCCAACTACTGAAAATACACTCATATTTAACTTTGGTGGGAAGTGAACATTCCACTATCGGGCTATGACTGCACTCGTAACACAATTACGGTTGAAGTTAATGCCCCCTGGAAGAAGAGGGAAGAAAGATACCTGAACTCATGTCGCATGAAAGTAAAATATTAGTGAATGTTGTTAATTATAATTTTCATTTCGTAAAAATTGTAAGATTAATAGTATAACAATGAAGAAACTAAAACCCATGCGTACGTGGGCCATAGAATCAGTTAATTAGTCATTTCTACCACAAAGAGAGGTTCCATTTAGCTCTTACAAATAAGTGAATAGCCCGTCTCATGGTTAACTAGGCCTATGGACTCAGAGACACCCCTACAATGCGGGAACCTGAATTCAACGGGAATTCAAGTACACCAATGTCGACGAAGTTGGTCTCAACTGACATCCAATGGTTCAACTGCTAAGCCTTCCGTGAACTGAAATGGAGTAATTTTAAAGAGACCTTGTCTATGCGCAGAACTGAAAAATGCAAGAATTAGACCCTAATTCGAACATAATTGACGCTTCCTTAACAGTGTTATTTCAAACCAATAGTGCTCTCGCGTTGGCATACCAAAGTCGACGGTGATTTAAAACCAAGTGATGCGTAGCAGTAAGCTAACTACGCTGTTATTAGGTTCCAGAACAGATGGGCATACGAGGCAATTAAATGATAATATTTGTGGTTGGCTACGAGATTGCTTATGACAATACGATGATTCAAATGTTTTTAAAGTTAAACGTACTGTGCACAGCGTGAGGGTATGCATATGATAGACTCATTTTATTGCTGATCTTGAGGCATAAATAAATGTGATCATTAAATGCACAGGCGTGAATAACATTGGGGCTTGTGTAAACGGCGTTGTTTCTACATTTTACATTACCCAAATGCTTTTGCACCCCAAAAAAGGTTTATATAAAATACATGCAGCAGCGCATTAGTAATCAGTTGGCAATGGATGTTACTAAGAGTATCCTGGTTATGGACTAGTTGATCCCACGTAATCCGATGTGTCAAGGTCGCCTAATGCAGCGCATAAGTTGCATATCCTGACTTGTAAATGGGCCTTACGGCTGCATTAGGATTCTCTCCACAACACCAACCCATCGTCCTTGCAATGGGAAGGTGTGATTTGTGCTAAACAGGAGACCTATTGGTTCTCAGGGTCCATACATGCTGCTTTAGCTTGGCTTGACAATTGTCATTTCCAAGTGCAGGCGCAAGGCCACTGTGGTTATTTGCACAATTGTTTTGAAGGGATTGAGGATACGTGTAGGTATTCCCCACTTCTATTAAGACTAAAAATTTGATTTCTTTGTAAACAGATTTCGTCAAAGTGTACTCGAAATGATGTGTGCATTGCGTCGGCTATTCTGACTTGGGGATGGATTAATAATGGGATTACTGCCTACCACTCTGATTATATCTAATTTTATCATCAGAGTGTGATTTATTAACAAACTCTTGTTTTGCTGGGGGTGTTGACTAGCTTGGTCTTATTACGAAAACATAAATTTGTTTTTAAGTTACCGATATTTTACAAGCCTAGTCCACTGAAGCCACTTAATTTAACTACATTCAGTCAGTATAAAAATAAACACTAAATACCGATGGGACAAAAAATAACAAATTGACGGGTCTGATTTGGTTTTATCCGCCAGTACACTTATGAATGCAATTCCGCCAAGCTTTCCTGGAATGTCCATTAATGCTGACCACGAATGATAAATACCAGCTCTCCTGATGCTCAGTCCAGTATTTAAGTGAGGTCGCTTTTTTCAGTAGACGGCAGTAAATCAAAAGACCAATACCTTGTTCGAAAGGTGTTTAACTGTCAGATGTAGGGACTTAAAAATCTACTAAAATCACGACCATTTGAATTAAATTTGGTATTAATCACAGCTCTAAATAGTATACAGAGGTTTTGGAAAAATCATTTACAATTTTTAGCAAAATTATGGATACAAAAATCTTACAGATCGTAAATATTGACGTTACGGAGGAAATGTAAGACCACTCATACTATCAACGTAAGATCGATTAAACGACTCATGGCATTTGCTCAAAAGTAAAACGAGAAGCGCTGAGTGAAGAAAGGTATGATTAGAACTTGATAAAAGATTGGCCTCTGATTACCGTGCCTTTTACGATAACTTACTGATTTGCTCCCAAGACAATATTATGACTGGCAGGTGGAATATTAGCAGTTAAATCATTCTCTCTCATTATGAGTACAAATCTGTGTAATAAACCTAATTCAGAAACTGAAGTCAGTGACAGGAAAAGAAGTTAATAATCTTTCAGGGCAATTTTGCACTACAATCAAAAGATGGCTTTTTATCTCTAGGTTTTGACAGAGTAGCCATGTGCGGTAAATTGCAACGGCAAAGGTAGTAAGGCTAAAAGCAGTTGAGGTAGAGGTAGATATGAGATAAAGTTTAAAATTAAACTACTGTTTATAAGGGCCTGGAAGACATTTGGTAGATTAATTATCATGGAGAGCACAAAGGAAGAAGAACAATTTTGGCCCTATTCAGGTTACGCGTGTCCATATTTCTTCCAGCGGTCTAGGAAAGTTGCCGCAATTACCTACTTTAAACACCAAGTTTTCTCTTACTTGGAATTCTAATTGGATTTAGTACAATTCAATTTAATTTTGCCTTCTTATTAGCACCTTCTGTTAAGGTTTATAAGCAACAGTGGGATTTCGTATTTTGCTACCGCTTATAGAAATTATTCATCATGTCAACGATTAGAACATCGTGGTTTTTTTACAAACTTTGATACATTTAATAACGCAACTTTTCCAAAGGTATGGCGCATTGATAAATGGGCAAAGTTGAACTAAAACCGCTAAACTGTTTGCTAAACATCCGTGTGTCATGTTAAATTGCAGTTCCCAGGTTTCGGATTAAAAGTGCACATAATACGGTGGATTTTGTGCCTGTATTGGTTAGCAAACGCAGACAGATGTTCTGTGGAGTATTTGAAGGAACCAAAGCGGTCGCACAACAGCACGTAATTCTGTAGCAAGCTAATGTTCTTTGGCAGAGAGACACCCAGCTTTAACGGCGTCGTGCAGTCTCATAAGATTGAAACACTCAAAATAAAAATACGTGATTGTCAGCCTCATTAAGATGGTCAAGCTTAATTAAAAAAACATGCGAAAAAGTCTAGTAGATTTGTTAGGAAAGTTAGCAAAACTATTCATGCTACTGGTTGTGTGTGGCTTTTGCAATCAACTTAGTTTAAAATTTCGCCTGGACAGAAACTCAAATTTCATACCTAAGCAATTACCAATAATCGTTCCTTATCGATATTTAAAGAGGTAATAAAGTTCCACTTACTGTACAATTAATTTATAGGTTTCCGCAAAACACTCGTGAGAGCACAGCAATGGAGAGCTTTGGGATATAACGCACAGGGCACCAGCCTCTCGAAAGATTAAAATTATTGGCTTAAAACAAAAACACTGCGATTTTTTTCGGCATGCTATAGTGCACGCATGAAGGCATTGGAAAGGTTCCCTGCTAATGCGTGCGCATATCGCCAAAGCCAGCAAAAATACTACTGCCAAATCCCATGCACGTTGTGACGGTTAATGTTAAGTTTGCTTTATACAAAGGGAAGACTCACGTGGAGGGACGTTTATTGTTGCTTCTGTAACTTTCCCTCTCGGTTATGGCTGATTTTGATATTCATTAATAGCAACCGTCTACTCTAAGAGTTGACTTAATGGCTACTGGCATTGTAGGTATCTGCGTGTTCTCTAGTTGGGACAGAGAGCCATTGGCAGGTAATGAAATTTGGAAGAGGGTAAACTCTGCCCATTATTGAATTGGTCATGAGACTTAACTTAGTGTGGAGCCACTCAGAAAATGATTTGAGATAAACTTTGTCACAGGTGTGATTCCAAGGTTTTTCCCTTCTACGTAGGCTGATGAATTCAGATTTAACTAAATAACGTTTTTTCCATGCAAATTGGCCCAAATCTTGACGTCTAGCAAAACCCCGAAAAATCCATTGGTCACACGTGTCTGTCTTGAATTTCATGATGGGCCAAATGTGGACTTCTATCCAGCCCACGCACCCGTAGATTTAACTGATGTGGACTGTTTCGCATGAGATCCAGGTCACGGTGCCTGGAGGCAACGTCTGCCCACAAGTCGGATGGAATGAATGAAAACAACTGCAGGACTGGCGCCCGTCTCAACGATCATCCGCTTGGCCCATCTAGAACTGTTTTCTTTCCTTCCACCCAGATAAACAATTGTGAGGGTGAATAAAAAACCCCGACCTGCGTAAACAGCACCGTCGGCGTCCAGTACGCTTAGAGCCACTAAGTAATAATAAAGCAGGGTGGACATTAAAATTTCAGACGGCTCATAACTTGTTCCGTCTTTATAGTTCTACTTGTAGCATCATTCCGATTCGATTGCTATTCATCACCGCAGATGTTTACTGGTTGTGTTAACAGATTACTTTTAACGGGGGATTTGATACAAATAGGTTAATGGGGAACAGTTATCTCACATTTTAACCGTTGCAACAACAAATTAGACAATGGTTATTCAGGTTACAAAAGTGAAATATTTTCGAACAGATTACAGAATGTTAGGATGATCATTCTGGAGACCACGGGGGAGAAATTTTATTAGGAATTCTTGTGAATTCGACCGCTCAGCTTGCAAATGCAGAGCCATTTAAATAGCCAGTTTATGCAAAATACTATTTGGCCTAAGCAAACTTTTCCCAGCAGTTTAAAACCTCTATTCATGGCCGACACAAAAAGATAGGGATCATAGCCATATTTGGTAAATGCCCGGAATTTTTATTTAAAAGGTATTATTGACTGCAAATTTTTCTTTCTCTACAGTAGCCGACAACAACCACTTAGTGCTTTGTGGAAACTTGAAAAAGCGCACACGCATAGTGTACTTTGGAGAACTAGGTTTTAAAAAAAAGCATCACCGCAATTTTGCATGCGCATTTCGGTCATCAAGGTGCAAGTACAAATACGCAAACAAGAAGACCACTTCAAAACAGCACAGTTCTTTAGCTGTGTGTACAACTTAATCCCGATTATTACTGTTGACACCGACTAACAAGACAAGAAAAGTGTGAAATAAACCGCAGCAAAGATCTCAATCCACAAAAGTACCGAGCACAGACAAATGGTTGGAGCCCCAGAGTTAACGTGACTCCACGTTTTCTTTGCTGTTGCACACACGTCTTCTACTCATTCGGCTTTCTTTACATCAAACTACTGTGCATCAAGAAGGCATAAAATTTTCCCGCTGTGGGGAAGCGTCCAGGTAGCACACTTGGAACTTTCAACATCGTCACCGATATCTCCAAGGCCCATTCTGACGCACTGTATTAAACTGAATCACTGACTTGGATGCTGCCACGTAGCTTCCCGTAATTCAGAAATGCCAAAGCGAAGATGGTTATTGCTTGCTTCCAATTTAAGCTCTTTTTTTGACTTTCTTTGGGCCTGGCCAAAGACAACCTGTCTAACAAGCGGAATTTTGAAATACTGATTTCAGGAATTCACTTGTTTATATCAAAGGACACTTATTTGAGTGTTTATTTCCCTCAAAAGTTGCGCTTGTTGATCTAGTTTACTCCACATACATTTGCCGATGACACCTGCCACATTCCGAAATTTCCACGCTACATCAAAAGCTTAATTCCATCGAGTACACGCATGTACAAGAGCATCGATTCAAACCCCCTAAAATTGTACTAAGACATCTGTTTGCCTATAGGTTTGATCGGAAGGAACTTACTTAGATGCCTACGTAGTGGAACATGTTAACTCACTTTTTTCACCTTTGCTTATACATATCTAGACTCATCGTGGTGGCCATTCATCATGATCGCATTCACCCGATTTGTTGCCCGAGTAGTGTCCCGGGAGCACTTGCACATTCTCAGATTGGAACTTAGCAAAGTGATCTTATTCCTATAAAATGCAGATGCATTCGTTTCCGTATCGATTTTGGCGTAAAGTTTACGATAAATATAAACACAGGGCAAAGGCGCACTGGGGTCAGGCATGTAACGTGAACAGGGTGCTGGCGGATTCTTAGCATGCACAAACGCGATCCGAAATGTGGCCCGTCAGCCTAGCTGCGTTTATGCAGGTTGTAGAGAAAATTAAATGAATCAAAGCATCTCCAGCTAAGTTCACTTAGAGAGACGCATATTTAAGTGAAAAGATCTGTGTGGACATCGTGGAAAAGCGTATACAAGTAAAAATGGGTTTTACAAATTTAGATGAACCCAGTTCAAATTTTGCGAAATGTGTCAACTAAAAGCTAAAAATCAGCATAAAATTTTACCAAAGTAATTTAAGAAATGATCATCACTATTATTATTCTTTTTACGACGAGCACGTCTTGTAACTCTATCTAGTACTATCACAAAGTATACTTTTAAGTGTTACAGTCGTTAAGTGGTTTTCGAAAGAAGGTAAAATTTCATTACAGATGTGAAAAGAGAAACACAAAGATCACCGGTCTCCATAAGTAGTTCAGCCTGGTGTATGCACACCAAGAGGTTAAGAACTCACCACTTTGACTACCAGAGTTTAGGTACACGCAAATGCAATGGAATTGACGCCAAGAAAATAAACAAAAAATTACTTTGTGCTTGAACCCCCCTACGACTTGCCTGAGACCAACTTGCATACCATTAAGGTATCTGTTTTTGGAGTCCGAGTTCAATTTAAAACACTTTGAAAATTTTTAACCAAGATAATTATAGCGATCTTTAAATTTGCTCGCTTGGACGAATACTAGAATTGCTATCTCATCCGCTTGATTTTATTCAACTTACGCTAACTCCTTCACAGACTGAGTTACAAAGTAGATGATTTGTGTTGTGCGCGTTAACTTCATGAGATTGCTCTGTGGTAGATAAAATCTTGATATCATATATTATTTGTCTCCGTTTGTAGCTCAGGCAGGCGGCAGTTACAGTAATTTTCCCAGGCTCTGTGTGGTTTTATTTAGTGTACGGACGGCAACGCATGGTGAGGACCATTTTCATAATAACTGGCACCAAGTGGAGGGGCAATTTCAGCAATTTCAGTACCAAATCTGCAGTTTGACCATGTTTTCATGTTCTGATCGCCCACTGACATTCTTCAACTCCGTAAGATAATTGTGTTCAGATTATTGCTAAGACGCCTCAATGGGGAATCACAACTCAAATTAACCAAAGTTGACCAAATGGTTGAAGATTTTAAGCGTTCGTCGAAGGAAATGTATGCCTGTCTTAAATAACACTGTTGTAAATGGCACAATGCAAGTTTACTTCTAACTAGAGTCTTAAAAGCACTTTAGTGGCAATTTGAGTAGGGAAAGAGGCAAAAATTCAATCAAAATTATGTCCACTCAGACGTGGTAAAGGTTTAACTCGTTCTATTCAATTTTTATAACTGTTAATCTATTAGGTGTGTGAAACACGACTTACATTAATGGCTAAAAAGGATTGTGTAGATAAAAGGCTTATCTGAAACCGTTACATCGTCATTGCCAGTTCGTGTGGTGCTTCGAGTAGGCAAAACCCAGGGGTTACTGGAATTTGCTCCAATTTATGGGTTTAATCAAGTCATTTCATTGAGGTTAAGCAAATATAATTTAGTAATTGAATATTTCCTGTTATTGCAATTATTAGAAACAAGTTCTAAAATAAGTAAGAGATGTGATTTTGACAAGCAGACGAGTCAACAATTTAGTAACTAAGCCTGTATAAATTAGTTTTATCCTACACTCAGTCAACTGGCAATTTAAGTAATCCTTTAATGAATAGACGACTCTTCATACTCCCGTACTGCGCTCGAAGTTGATGCTCACCAATATGCCCTAATAAAACGCGTTTTGTATTTCCATTCTAGGGGATTTTTCCCAATTAATTTGTCACCTCAAGACCACCAACCAAATATTCATGACCGATAACGTGCCTGTACTCCCAAAACACCAGCTGCACATGTTTCTAGATGTTTATGAGTTTCCAGAAGAATACCGTACTGTACATCTACTTTCTAGGTCAGTTCCACGCTTATTTGAACTTTGAGGTAAAAAAGGCCTAAAATGATGACCCAGGTGCTTGCCTTGTCAAGTTCGCAAATTTAAGGGCAACGAAAACGATCAGGTTAAGGAACGAAGGTGGGTGACAAACTACCACAGCTAAATCCAACGCCAAACACGCGTCTGTTTGCTAGGAATCTTACTAACTAGTCCTCCGTGATATTATTAAGTTTGATGAAATGCAAGCACCATTAACAGCACATGTACCGAGACTTTTAACTTTAATTACACACAGTCTAGGCTTTAAAGTCTTTCTAAGAGTCTCATTAAAAAGTATATACTCTTTTGGAATAGCCTATGTCTAGCACCAACACTTGGTGTTGCGACATAATGAATGATCATAAGCCCATCATATTTAAAACCCTCAGATTCGCTACACTGAACCGGGAACAACGGCCTCTGGGTTAAGGTAAATCCACTTTGTTATAGTAACCAGATGTGAGCAGACAGAATAAGTCAAGCCAATGGTGTTGAAAAGGCACCTAACATTATCCAATGATATCGATGCTTTTGTCAATGCGAAAATCAAGCAAAAGCTGTGTTACTTTCAAATACGCTGTTATCTTAATTGAAGTAAAAATGGCGACCGCAGCTACTCCATAATGACCCAAAATGGGTTGCACTGAAAAGGAATACGGAGATTCTGGGAAATGGAGAGAAATGGAGTCTCGTTAAGAGTAAGACGTTCAGGAAGTACAAGGATAAACGGCTGATTTAGATTTGGGCAAATGAATCATGCAAGTTTGAACAGAAGGGATTGTGCACCGCTCTTCGTCACACTAGTCATTCGAATTGGTAAAGACAGTCCTGAGGCACAAAGTTACATCTCGTCATCCCATCAGGTTAAAAGTTAATTATTAGACAAATGTTCAATGTTTTATGTAAAAAAAACAAAGTTTTCCACATTTTAGATTACAATCCTAAGTAACCTGAAGATTAAACGCGTCACAATCATTCGCGTTTGAAATATTTGGTTTTGTTTCATAAGTATGCTAGAAACATCAACTGTCGTTTCTAGTTTATTACACGGCCATTCCAAATACGTACAGCTTAGATTGTTTCCAAAAATTGCCATTCCAACTGTCCCAATGTGATTCTGATTCCGCTCTAGCCACTCAAAAAGGCCTTTCGCACGCATGAAACAGGTCAATTTGATGCGTGGTGAAATTAGCATCATGGCCGCCATCCTTTTTTATCATCATTGCCTCTCCATTATAATGCCATTAATTTATAATGGGCACATGGATTAATGAAAATATAATTCCGTAAAGGACACTAGTGAAATTAACGTGTTCTGAAAATAGGTTTTAAGATTAAATTTGTTGCTGAAGACCCCTTTATTCAGCATATTAATCATAAAAATAGCTAACCCCTGCGCTGGCTGAAATGATATAGCTCATAAAAACCACTTCCTGTGGTTGGACGTTAGCTACATTAAGTCAGATTAGCATGCTAAAACATCACTTGCGTTGGATTCATTGCGGTTTGAAAGTTTCTTTCTTAGATAATACCTCTAAGACATCCCTAATTCTCGAAATGCCGAGCCTAATTACTTTATGCAGAACATGAATCAAACATGCGACTGCAGCGTTGTCCTTAGTGGCGTGGTTTGGTCATGTTCATCAACTTAGCTGTCAACATTCAAGCATCGAGTGTCGAATTTCCTGTTTCATTTTACCATCCTCATTGTTACAAGGCTAAGTGATACCTCCTTGGTTAAAGAAACACCTTTGCTCAAGATTGGATCTCAAGTCCTGCAAAATGCAGTCTTGGAAAAGCACATGTGGTTGTGCATGACAGGGAGTTGGGTTTTCATAAATAAATGGCTTTATGTTTGATTTCAGGGACATTTGCCAATAACGTGGTTCTTTTGTTGACATTTGATAGATGTCACCTATAACAAACCATGGTAGCAAATTAGGATTTTGGTTTTTGGTTTCAGCGTCAGGTATGGAGTGCAAGAAACAGCCTTTTAAGCATTGCTCACGTTTTTTTACCTAATTGAAGGTGAGAAAGCTGCTGAGGTTTACAAGTAGCTTTGCGATGTTTTATGGTGACGGTTGTTTGACGGGACGGACCTAACAAAATCGGTTTAAAAAATTACCATCTTGAGAGTTTCTGCTCAAAGCTGATTGAAGATAACCAAATCGATGTTGGATTCAGATTATATTATCATTTACCTACACAATATTGCAAAGTGATCAAGCGTGTTAAATCTAACTAGTGAAAATCACTTCAAGTAGCTTGGACTTGGTAAGAAGCTCGACTTTCTATTCCTCATGGTTTGAAAGAAATCCACGTAACGCAATTAATGAGAATATGCGATAAACATCCCAAACATAAAAGTAGTCGTTTATTTAAACAAAGTAATATTATTTGTGGTTAAAAACTAAATATCGATTGTAGTGACCTGAAGTCAAGATAAAGACTTGGAGTTTTATTAGCACTAATAAGTTTGGGACAAGATGAAAAGTTGAAGACTAATGAATATATGTTGTTAAGAAAAGAACTAGTTTTAATTTAGCTTAAAATAAATGAAATTACCCTCTTCAAACCATTAGAATCCCGGATGATGTCAACGTGTATAATACAGAGTTCACTCATTCATTTTCGTAAATAACTACCAAAACAGCAGCTATGTGTTGTAAATCACTTAATTAACTAGATCTGAATGGCGAGTGGTTGGTATGCGACTCAGGGTGTTTTGGCCAGCTGTTTGTCAGCCTCAGTCAAATGGGCTACACTGACTTTGGTTGAAAACGGTTTAAGTAAAGAACAATCACCGCAACACTTTAGCTTATTGGTTCAATTCTAAAACTTTTCACATCTGTGTTCACTAAATTTTCCAATCTACCTTTGAAAAGGGTCTTCGGTTTCTCACTAAAGCAGAAGTGAAAATTCCTTCTTAACTTGAAATTTCGGATCTTGCTCAAACGGTGAACTGATCTCCACCGAACTGGGGAGGAATATTAAAATTAAAAAAGCCGAGCCCGTAGTGCGCCGCGCGTAAAAATGTGCTTTAGCTTAAAAAAATTCCCCTGAAATTTTCCTAATATGAAGAACCCCATTCCATATCCTCAGTTTGTCATTCTTCATGGGAAATTAAAACTAATCCTGCTCAAACCATTAGCAGGAAATGCATGCTCTCATGAAGAAATGTCTGACACTTAGTCGAGCGTCCTAAATACTGTTAATGAACCCTCTAGATAAATGCGAACAATTTGTCAGTTAGTGCGACAGCACCGGCGATACGTAGCCCTGAGTGACTCACCATCGCGCCACAACTTAATGGATATCCGATGCGACTCGTGCATTCAGGACATCAACGATTCCATGAGTCCGGAAACAAAAGGTACCAAGCGCAACTATCTCAGGAGGTTAATTTTAGACGATGGGGCATATGCGCACACACCCAAATATTATCACGGTCAGTGAACTGTGTAAATGATGTCCCATCACAGCCTTACCGCACACACACGCGCGAGTTGTGTGTGCGCGTGGTTTGAAACGTGGGACGGTTTTAAGCTGACCTAGCAGTATGTGATAAACAGCGCCATTGTTTCTTCGTATATGCTTGTCCAGATATACCATAACTGACATGCGGCACTAAGTTCCTCTAAAGGAATCCAGCCTCGCGATTAATTCGAAAGGAATGTTGTGAAGTGAACAATGTATGTCTGTGAAATTTCGCATAAAACGCGAACCACAAAGTTACAAGACTATCTTGGACTCAAAACCCTACACCTGGTATGTACAGAGAAGGTGATTGGTTTTGCATAAGCGTAAATTTAAGTCACAATTCACTTCACTTGGATCGCACCAGTCCTGAAAATTACAGGGACATCTTATATATTTTGAAATGAACGCCCCAGTTCAACACATGACTAATGATAACTTTTTTCTTGGTTCTAACAGTAGTTCCGACGCATGATGGAAAGCCAGCACTAGAATTTTTACCAATACTAGCATAACTGCCAAACAAAAAACCCAATTACACTTGAACATTACACTTGCTTCATTATTCGCTTCTTTTGCTTTCATGGCGGGCAAATATAAAAGCTTTTATTTGTTAAAAAAAATGTGCCTGGATCCCATGAGGATCCTCGATCCTTTAGCAGTGATCAACAAAATTTGCTTTTGGCATGATTCACAACCAGACTAAACTACCAAAAAACAAGGATCGGTACAAAAGTTCATTCTTCTGCTGTTACTTTGGATGGAAACGTATCAATCTTACGTGTAAGTAAAACATGGGTAACTCTAACTATACCACATTGTTTGGATTTTCCTTTAATCAAAAAGGGAACATGTGGGAAACAAAAAACTTTGTAGCAGCCAGAACCTACCAGAAGGCAGCAGAGTCAAGGTTTGGTGTAAAAAAAAGTTGAAAGAAATTCCAGGGTGGTTAAGAACATTAAACCGTCATTCCAATTCGCGTTTACTTGGTAATTTTTAGCTTAATTTTGCTCTTTTTCTTTAAAAATCATTGTTTTTCCACCAGATTTTCCCTTTTGGTCACTTTGCTTTACAGTAGAAAAGGCGCCCTATTCGGTTAAAGATCAGAAGACAAACTTAGCGGACTGGCCCATGCAAATGGTGCTTGTGGCAGAATGTTGTAACACTAAGTTTAGGACTGACAGAAAGTTAAGGTGATCTTGTCACGGGATTTGCGTGGGACACTCACCAACGTTGCAACTAACCTTGGTTTAATAAGTAAGTCTCCGTAGCTTTAAGCGCTCGATTAGGCTTGTCGATACAGCACAAAGTATTATGTTCACCAGATTATTAGTATAATCAAGCGTCATTAAAAATGTGACGGCAAACGGTTTAGAATGTGTTAAAAGTGATATAAGACGAATTGAAACCAGTAAAAATCGCACCCAAGTACTAGCTGAATGATTGCTCGACAAAGAGTTTTAGATTTTCTCGTTTAAAAATGGTCTTTCGCATCGTCGCTGGACACTGCCGTGAAAATAATCCACACTTAACTTATTTTAATACAGTTACTGAAAAAACAAATCGCTAGTCTGTTTTCTTGAAAATACACATCACCATCAAAAAAATCCACTTTACGCATGGAAACCATAAAAACGTAAATTAGGCAAAAAAAATTAATAACTAACTACAAGTCAAATCTAGGCTCTTTGATGAGACATCAAAGCCACATATAACTCATGAAACTAATTGTAAGGGTTCCCTTCCGAAATTTATGCAACAAGGCTTTCTGCATGATGAAGTCGAATGAAGAGTAAATCAACAAAATGTTGCCATTCCACCTCCTCTTTCCACAAGAAACCATTAGTCACCACTTTTAAGCCGCGATTTTATCCACAACCGCTTATAAACGAGTTAAAATAATTTTAATAAGAAAAGTGTAGCAGATCACATTTTTTTCGACATTAAGTAAGCATGACATAAAAAGCAACCGCAGTTTGAGGTACGATAACGGACGTGTACGATGATAGGTACGCATAAAAAAGTTATCTTCACACACAGCTAAACACTTTTTAGGTTTACAGGAACATGAACTTAAACAAATATAGGTATGTATGTATTAGTATATTAAGGACTTCCATTCATAAGCAGTGTTTGTAGTACATGTGATCGACTACGTAGCACACATTATACAAACCCAATTTCTTTTTTAAAACATTTGATCATGATAAAATTATATTATGCTAATCATTATGGCTTAAGGTCTGATAACGTACCTGTTTAGATCGCCGTTACAAAGTAGACGGACGGGTAATACCATTGAACTCCACGTTGGATTTAATGTGTTCTTAATTACCTCTGTCCGATGAGCAACTGTCACACTTATAATAAAAAAAAGTCATTATGCAACTTTAACCATGTGACAAAACCCCTATCACCATTTAATGTTATCTTTGCATGGGACCAAAAAGTGCGAAAATGCAGAAATAAATTAAGAAATGGTGAAAGATTTACTTTTTGGGGGGCAACAACACAGGATAAGATTCAACGCTAAAGGTACTTAGCTGATCAATGCAAAACAAGATTTATGAAACAGCGAAATGTCTCATACTGATAATGTTGTGCAGGACTAAAATAAGCTGAAAATAAAACCATTGGTACCGGTATATGAGATATTTAAAAACACACCTTCCATTTTCATGCATACGACTGAATGCAAGAAAGGGATCTGAAAGTCCAATGATATCTTTCTTATCCAAGTTTTTGGCACTAATATTAAAGGTTATTTCGTCCTGCATGGATAGATTCAAAAGTTGCGACGTACATTGCAAATAACAGCTTCCTCAGCAATAACTATAATGCATTTGTTAGAACAAACGAAATCTTACGTATTATCGTTCCTTTGTTCCCTGAAGGTCCACCACTAAAACTCTCAATTCTGTGAAAATCTGTCTTACACCAGTGCTTTCTCCAGCTCCATCACTGAAACAATTTCCCCCAATGTAGCATCACAGGACCCCAGGAAATCCTATTCAAGTTGAAATAATTGTTATAAAATACCTGATTTCGCAGGGGCTCTTTAGGGTCGTCTACATCATAACTAAAATATTAATCCTAACCTTTGCACAACGTACACTGCAAATTTTAATTTCTTTTGCTCTTCAAAATGATACTGCAGGACCAGCTTCTTAGAAAAATTAGGATTTAGGTTATTTTGAATTGTTTCTGAACGCCATATCTCCCTCCAGTCTTCCAAAGCCGGACTGAATTCAAAAACGACGACCACTTTGAAGGTGTAAGAAAATTAGGTGCGTTTTACCTGGGTCCGATTTGGAAAGAACATCCGTATCCGCAAGATTTCTTTTTTTAAAGTTAGAGTTTCAAAAGAAATATTTACCTGCAACTAATTGATATTTCTACATTGGTGCCAAGCTCATCATCCATTATCGTGTCTCAAGAGCCCAAGCACAAGGTCATGATTAAAGTCTTCATATATCGCGCGTACTCTAAAATTACTTGTCGATGCAGTAAATGTGCAACGACCTCATATAAAATTCCGCAATCAGCGTTAAGGTCATGGTCTGACTATACAAATTGGTTTAAATTAATAAATTTTAACTATTTTGGGGATAATAATTCACAAGAATAAAAAGGATGCAACGTCGTGTATGTTTAAATAGCATTGAATGGTTTGTATTGCGAAATGCGAACGTTTTAGAAGAGCAACGTAAAAACTGGCAATCCAATTTTAATTTTCTATATGCTAATAGTGCCAAAAAATTACTTAATACAAACGATTTCAAAGTTAATCTCACAGTATTGCCGTATCTTGCTGTAGTAACACATGTGACAGAATACCAGAAATCAAACAAATGGCATTTTCAAAAGCATTAATGCCCTGCATGAACAATGGAAATAAAATCTAACATGAACTGTCGCGATCATTTTCTCGAGTTTTCTTCTTCGTTCCTAAGAGTTGTAGGGCGGTAAAGCTAACACAATCCAACCAATTTTTTTTCCTAATGAATAGCTTAGAACAAAGTATTTAATTACATAATAGTCTGTGAAGAACATGTTCACTACGCAATAACAGCAAACTTTTGATGTTAAAAGATTAATTATACTTATCTATTTCCAACCACAGTGTATAGAAGCTGTTTGATAGAAAGTGACGGAAATCATCCAATTGCTTTCTTATTGGAGAGTACACCAGGAAAAAGAGATATCTAAGCTTTTATTTAGTCTTCCGTGACATGTGATATGCTATTTAAAGCCCTCAAGAAACTGCACAATACTTTTGTCTACCTCGTAATATTATATTTTTACTGTAAACTGAGCCCTATGTTTTAATAACTACAACTGTAACATTCCTACCGAATGGTACCTAACTGGTTAGGTCACTGTTAGTCAGTCCCCCTGAGAATGTCACATCATCGGGTTGGCGACCATGCATAAGATAGTAAACTAGTTGGAGAATCCAGATGCATCCCACTCTGCGGTACACAAGTTCGAGGGACTAGATCTTGACGAGAGTGTTATTGCTGGGATAGAAAGAGGATGGCGTAGAGAGTGTCAAGGTTGGCCTCTGGCTCACGGACGCACCTTGAGGAAGGCGGGTTGACGGAAAAGAACCGGAGGACATAGAGCGGGCCAGACCGCCATGCTTGGGTTGAACGGTGCACGTCATACAACTTAAAATACGAAATTGTCACCTGCCGTGATTTATTTTGAACATCTAGGATCATTTCATGGACGTTTTAGAGCTGGCTGAAGTCAAGTCTCAACAAAGGAAGCGAAAAGCACATACACATATTACTCTTGTCTTTTCTACTGGATCGACAAGCATTTCTGGTGTAATGAATTCGGGTTTCCTGGAAGTCATAACCCTACTGTTACTCAATATTTAGCTTTCATTGAGTGAATTTCAGTGGTTAAAATAACTTTTGAAGATAATTTAAGACTAAAGTATTAATGTCTATTTAAATTATCGACAATTGACGCATATAGATGAGCCTGTGCCTGCAAGCGTTGTCTTCGTTTTTTAACCTGATACTTTACATTGTTTTCTGAATTCAAGTACGTTCCGTTCAGTTGCGTACCGTTACTTTGCCTTCTATATCATGCTAGTTCAACTTCTCACTATCTTGAAATTTATAGTGGATTTCAGCATCACAAGTCCAGCATAATTCAAGATATTGGAATAAATTATCAATGTCTATTTAAATGTTGTTTTACTTGGGCACGTATCACATTAGACAGTATTTTTAAAAAAAAAGCCTTTTCCACAGGTTTAATAGGGATGCTTGGGTATATTGTAAAAATAAAGGACTATAGAAAAAGCTAACATCTGCTACGTAAACCCCAACGAGTAAAACAAACTGAAATGAACTGCCGATTGGATTGTAGTCATTCCATTTTAAAATTCATCCCGAACCTTCTTAGTTTTCACAAGCAGCTTTAACACTTTGAATCTGTCCAATCATCTGGCATCTAGGCTCATTAAAGTTTTACCTAAATAGCCTCCAATTTCTACATCGTTATTAATTGTAGAATGCCCGAGCCCCAATAGGAAAAAGACAGGTAGCAACAGAACAGGCTTTATTGACCAATCGTCTATATTTGATTATTCCTAGAAATTGCGATCCGCCACCAAAACCTCTAAGTGGTTAGTTGGCTCAATGTACTTCATAATCCTTTCATATCAATACTAAACTTTCTCCTTACATATGAATCTAGTCAGGTTTTCCCCAGCCAGCCGTAAATAAGACTGATTAAGTTTAATGCACTTTCGTTAGCTTTAAGTCTTGTTACTATTTTCAGAAGAAATGAACGTTGCTTAAGGAAGGGTCTGGGTAGGACAATGTGATCGGGTTCCACCAAGTTGCCGATTTACCACGACGCCCGAAAAAGCGCATTCCAACAGTACTTGTAGGTTATAGCACGCTCCGCGAAAAAGTAGTAGCAATGCCCTAGCTTCCACAATATGATTAGCAGGAGCAAAGTAAAACAACCTCAACAGCCTCGGCCCACGAATCTAGTTGAGACTAATCTTCCCACACACCATTATGGTTTTATTACAAGTTATAATAACACCGCGAAAGGAACAAACCACGCAGGTACCTCTACCCAAAAGTCCTCGATGGAACCACCATTTTAAGTCAACAGACTAATACAAACGAGCAGGACAAAAGAAACTGAAAGCCATGGCCTGCATGGGAGAATTTAACCCGAACCTAAGATTGATTTATTAAGGTTCACATATGAAAACAAATGAAGCACATTAGGTGGATAAGCAATAGCCTCACAATGTGGCTAATGAAGATGTTCTGTAATGGGAAATACAAAGTATGTCACGGCTTTTGACATTGCCATGGGGACCGAAGACAATTCTTATCATGATTATATTACACTTTGGTTCTCAACCACTTTTGCATGCAGAGACAAGTGTCGAAACGACATTGAGAGGTGTCAACCGTGATGCGGGGCTGAAAGACATTATTGCACAATGGAAGTAAAAAAAGGGAAGATCGGAGAGCTAAGGTGGGGGGAAGAAGTACAGTGTTACGATGGCCAAAGTTATAAACATACCGGTACTATGAAAATAACGTCGAATACTCAAAATGATCGAAAAGTAAATGATGTTAAGTGGGGCGGGGGTGGGCAGGTAAAGGTGAATGGGCAGGAAGCAGATGGCGGTTATTGAGGAATTAGAGGAGGAATTGAGTGATTTTGGCTTCGAATGACAATTGCCTGCTTCTCTATTGAACTACAAGGCAAAAAAACAAGGCGTGATTAGTAAAAAAGAACACAACTCCTCGACTACGTCATTTGATGGGCAGCTATCGTGCACAACAAGGACGGGGAATCGCAAAGGGTCGTCTAATGATAGCCGGTAGACTAATTACATAATTCGTATAAATACAACTCAGACAACCAATAGGAGCCAAGTTGACCGAATGCCAAGTCTAAAAAGTATCAAACGAGAGGTCAATTTCGACTGCAATCAATTAGCATAATTACCATGCTTAAGTCGACTTCATTGAAACCCATACCAAATCACAAACATAGAAAACGAAGTGTTAGCTGGAGCACTTGACTACCGTCATGAGAAAAGACAATTTAGAGCGGTGCATATTAGCAAATCGTGCATGCAAGTAGGAGTCCCGTCAAGTAAGCACAAATTTTTTTCGAGCGCACAGGAAAACGCGAATGTGAGAGAATAGGTGGCAGAGCTAGCGCGTAATCCATTATTGCTTTAGTCGTTCAATGGTCCTGTGAGTCACATGTTGCAAGAGCCTGTGTAGACACTGCAGTCAAAACTTGTACCGTTTAAGTAAAAAAAGACGCCTCCCCGTCTATTGGCTAAAACCGACTACTTTCGAAGTAGCACATTCTACGCTGGGAGAAAACGATTCGTTTTCAAAAAAAGAGAAACCGTGGGCGCATTTATAAACAAATTTAGCAATAAACCAAATCTTTTTTTCAAAAGAGGAAGAGCATGACACGCGGGTTTTTCGAACAACAAAGTTAATGGGCGGTTTGGAATTTAAGAAAACGAACAAACAGTAGATCGAAAAGATTATTTCAAACGGAAAGCTTTCTTTCTTTCGAATAAACCAATACCCCCGATACTTCAGTAGGACCCATCAATAGCAAAAAACCACACATAGAGTCACTTAAAGTCACGAGACACCGAATAACTTGGAGTGGTGTTGTCAAGTCACGTAAGGGCGTGGCGAGATAATCGCCTCAAAATTTCGTTCACCTTGACCGTAAGAAGAGTAGCGTGGACCGAAATCATGTAGCATTATTGCCTGTTTTTGACTGATTGGTTGTTCTGAAATGCTTTGCATTTTGGTACACTCAAATTGACAAAATCTAACTGAATACAGCAAAACCACGCGGTGAATTTCTCCTCCATCGCCCGCTGCGTATTGATAAAAACGAGGCGGTGGATTTAAAAAAACTCCAGCCTCAGAATTCAGAAACTTCACTTGCTCAGTTAAAACTGACACCAAGCCTTAGACCAAACCGACTTGTTTGTGTTGAAATATCAACAAACATGTACAGCACAACGTAGCCGAGTGGGGGATGTCATTAAGTCAAGTCTTCGTCGCCCATCTAGAGGGTTGTTAATGTGATCAAATAGCTGATGCAAGAGTGGAGGCCTCTATGCACGAATGTGCAAGGAATGAGTATGACCACGAAGGGGTGAGCACAAGGGCTTGAGACAATCAGTACTAATGTGCATTTGAGGCCGCAATCAACGGTCGCTTTCGATTTCACTGAATCAGTCACAATCAAGTAGAACTAATGGACCAGAACGACGTCAAGTTGGACTCCCGAGTGTATCCGTACAAGACAATGATTTGAGGTGATCACTAACCACTTAGACTTTTACTATGGCACTAGCCGTTACGTAAATATCACAAATGTATTTGGGCAATTGAACAATGGCAGTCCGAAGAGCGATGTGGCCGCTACTAGTAAACAAGTGGACATACTTAGGGAATCATGTGACATTCGTCATTTACTGAGACTGCATCTACAAGGTGGGCGGGCCTATTCGACATCAGAGGGCCTATTTACACGGGCTGCAGTCTTTATGGCCGAGGTCACTGAACTTCGCCAAATACTAGAATAAACCGTCGTTACTCATAAAATGTCACCTAGAACATTGAGTTTGGGGAACTTGGAAAAATCAACTGTTAATCGCTTTAAGTGGTTCCCTTTTTTCATCACTGTCTGGGTGGCCAAATGAGATATCATTTATGTTGAAGCTTGAGTGCTATGTAGGTGTACATAAGGTATTTACACGCACACCTATTGACGTCTGAGAGGATAATACACTAAAGGAACGCAATTAAGCTGTTTAAAGAGTTTTGTAGAAGCATTTCTTGAGTTATAGTTTCTGCTTTACTCAGCCAAGTTTTGTATCAAAAATACGTGAACTGTTCGTAACAGTTAGTGCGCGTAAGGCATCCTTTAACACGAAAACCACCTGAATTTATAGCATACTTTTAATGCATAAATAGTCCGCAACACAAAAATCTAAAGAATGTAAATATCCAAGAACGCGAACATGGGAGTAAGTCAACAGAGAACGGATGAACAAGTACCAAAGTGCGCAAATGACAAAATGACGTGGGGAACTATTGCTAAGGCATAGCCCAGCTGTTTGGTAAGTGATCACATGAAGAGCTTGGACTGGTACGCACTTGCATCAAAGTGGCGTTAAGGGTTTTTTGAAGATATTGCATGCGTTAAAGACTGAAAGAATTCAACATCCTAAGGGCCTGTTTTTCAGGATTTTGACAATTTTTTACTATTCTGCAGTGTTTGTGTTTATACACACCCTTTTTCTATTTCTATCCCCTGTTCCGCTCCTTTTGACCCCTAATCTACGAGCGTACCACCGCCTGCAATTCCACACAGGGGCACCCACGTTGCTTTATGTGAGCACATCTGAACGTGGACTCGACTTTTGGCTGAGACAGCAAAAGACTTGGCGTATGGGATCCTGTTTCTGTACTAGTAGCTGCTAGACAGGGGCTTCGACTACTTGCACTCACAAGATCTCGGCTAAGTTACTTCCCATACCCAAGAAAACGACCTTTACTGTTAAATCCTTCGGTTAGCGTCCTCAACACTGTCTAAAATCATTTTATAGAAAAAAAAATTAAAATCCAATTGGAAAAAGGGTCAGCTAAACTCTCGTCTACCAAAACCACGCCAAGCTTCCTCCGTAGTTTACATGTTGTTTCATTAACCGAGTGAGCAACATCACACAAGAACGACACACCCGACCAGAGGCCTTTTGCGCTTCAACACGTTCAGCATTTAATACTGCTACAACTGGACTTTAAAATAAAATTTATAAAACCGAGACTGATTTATCTGCCATTAATGCTGCTGAATGATTTCGATAAGCACGATTTTATCCTATGCACATAACATACTCGTGTGCACACACTAATTATTACTACAGCAAGCAGAACTACAAAGTAGACAGGTTTTTCGTAATAGTGGCCCCGAAACGGGTGAAACAAATCATTCCTAGATCGTCCTAGAGAACATTCAAAAAACGCTAGGTTGTTGTAAATTAGAAGTAAGAAGTCACCACACACAGTTATTGCTCAACAGCTTGCGAAATATCATTGACAAGAACTAAAGTTAGTTAACTTAAAACCCCATGACTTCTGGCTCTTAACATATTATACTCATGGGCCCAGAAAACGGCCCCTTCTATAGGCTACTTGAACCAAAGAAGCTTATCACACACACTCCCGTTTAGAGACAATGCTGGTGGGTCAATGCCAGGATTACGCGCTTACGGTAGGGGCACTAGTCACATTTATGATAGCAACACACAATATTGACACGATTGGCTCTCTTCGTTGAAACTTCACCGATAAATTGAAAGGAAATGAAGCCCACACATTAAATCGCGGAACAGTTACACCGAAAAATTTTGGACAATGCAAGATGACGACCAAACTGGACGCCGAGACATCGACATCGAGCCCTTGGACCCTAGTGCTGGTAAAAGAGCTTCAGCCAGGATCCAGATCTGAGTGATTATATTCGACAAGCGATGGCGATACCACCGAGGTATATCACCGAACCGAGTTACCCCACATAATTAACCGTCTGAGGTGCTCTGGATTTAAATACTTAAACATTGATGTTTTGTCTTCCCCGCACAAACAGTTGTCGACAGAACCGTACACCTACGTAGCACTCAAGCTTCAGATAGTGGTGAAAAGGGGAACCACTTGAAGGGCTTAACAATGCAAGACGAAGTTGGTTGTTTCTTAAGCAACAATTAAAATAAGAACAATTGAGAAATGCATCACTCCGGACTTACCGCCAACTTGCTACAGAGTTTCGAACAACTGCTGCGTGCTGAATGACTTGATTTTCCAAAGAATCGATTTCTTGTTGCAAAAGCTCCAAGTAATTGTTGACACGCACCAAAGGCCTGAAAGTATATCGAGTGCAAATAAGCGAACACGACGCCTAACTACGAAATACTTGGACGTGCACGCACATTACTCTCATTGGCTAGACACAATCTAATGCGGAATACATGACGTGTTACTATCCTCAGGTTGGAGCTGTTTTGTGAGGTTTTGAGGTGGGAGGGGGTAAAGTCGTTCTTGCTTGAACTTGCAAGGCTATTTACTGCTTTTATTCATTCATTGATGCACACGAACGGCTAGATGATGGCTGGAGGTACCGATGGTGCGCCGACGATAGACATATTCATGGCATTTGCTTCCACCGCTATTCTGTGCCAGCTATTTCCTCTATGCAAATCAAACATCCTTCAAACATACTTTTAAGAGGGAATTTACAGTTGCCTTTCTATGGAGTTAAAATGCCCCTTCTTAATTAACTAGATTCGAAAACAACATTTGACAGAGAAAACGCAGAACATGGGTCTTCGAAAATCCACCATTTTGACACTTAGTGTGCACGCTATTCTGCATCTTTTACATTAACAGCCATTTAGCCTGTCACCTCATCCTTTATGAAAATAAAGCAACGACACGTGCTTTAAGAAGGAGGGAGCTGTTTAGTGCCTCATACAATTCGAGGAAACATCAGTTTGACTTACCTGCTTTGTAGTAGGGACTCGCTGGCACGATCAGCAAGAAGTTTCTCCAATTGAGAAACCTCTACGACGTTAATTCTGTCCGTATCCGAGGTAGATGGGAAATCGGCGCTGTCGAACAATCGGCTCTGTTCAATCAAACCACGGAGGGACCCTTGCAAATCGGAGAGGTTGGCCTGATAGTGCCAGGCTTCCTGTTTGGTTTCAGCCAGCTCTTTTTTCAAAGACTCCAAGTGGTTCGTCATAGCCTAAAGGGGAGGAGTAAGCAATACCATCACCGACACCGGTAACCTGGCCTTTGGGAGTTTTTCATCAAGTGGCATTATAAGCGATAGGAGTTAAAGTGCACATAATCCCACGTCAACAGATGTTTATCACAGATTGCCGGAAAATTCAAAAACCCGACATCGTAGCTACACACCACATAACAAAAAAATGGCTAAGTGTAAGAGGAAGGTCACTAAACAACGAGGGCTACCACATCTCCACGACGGGATGATGAGTTGAAATCATTGCTGAGACGAATACCAATGGTCGAAAACAATGACACACGATCGTCAACCTTTTAGCGATGCATCAAAGACTTACTCTGAAAAAATTAAGACCTATTTCTGCAAGGCTTTGGAAAGGTTGGGTGTATGACAGATGATCATTTAATAAGTACGAGATTCATTTAATAAAAGCAGAAATCAAAACTATGCCTATTGTAGCAATGATAAAAAAGGCATTATGTTCACTCACGACAGCATGGGTCTCGAGTACAGGAATGTTAACAGACGGGAAAGTATCGTAACCTCCAAGTAATTAAGTATTGGCGGAGATTACCACGACCCGCATTCGTGATGTTCGTGTAACAAGTAAGTTATCTAACTTCGAAAAGTGCCCACACCACCATGGGTTCGTACAAGCTTTAGGATAAATCAAATGGAAAGCACGCTATATGGCGCCGAAAATAACTAACTTGAATGACCGACTGGAGTGCCTGTACTTCGGAGGAATTCGAGTGCTCATTGGCGCTAGATAACGCTTGCAGTGACTCAACATCAGCCCGGGCGGTTTCAGCCATGTTGCTGGCCTCCAGGAGTTTTTCTCGTGTCTCCGCCAATTCAATATTCAGCCGCTCGATCTCTTCCAAAGCCTGACGCTTAGCCTCGAGTGCCTGCTGGCGCGCAAACACCTCGTTGGCAGTTTTTGCTGACTGGGCAGCCAACTCCTGTTTGGCCAACTCTAGCGCCGCTTGCACTTTTGCCATCTCGACCTGCACGCGGCTAACCGCATCGGAATGCAATGCAATTTCGGAAGATAGCAGCTGGCAGTTTGAACAAGGAACTGGAGGAGCCGAATAGACAGGGTGCTGAACTTGGACAGAAGGGATCGCAGCTGACTCCTCCGACTTCATTGCCTCCTTCGAGGCAATAGAATGTTTTTCCGCGCGATCGACAAGTTCCACAATGTCTGCCTCGCGCTGGGAGAGTGTACTTTCCAGATTAGCTGTATGACGCTTCAATCCTTCCATTGCGTCAGAGAGACCCATTTCACGACCCTTTGTAGTCTCCAATTCAAGAAGTAGCTGGCGATGTTTAAGTTCCAAGTCATTGGCTTTAGAAAGGCGGGATTCTAGTTTGGCAACTTCAGCACGAAGAGCGTCCATTTGCTTTTGGTGCTGGAAGGTCATATCTTTTTCCCGTTCTAAAACCGCTCGGAGTTGTTGTTCTACCTCAATACGCTGGGCGTCAACAGCATGGAGACGGGACTCGAGTTCGGAAAGTCGGTAGGCCCAGTCGGCTGCTTGTTGAGTTAATTCTTGTTGATGCTTGGTCTTCACTGCGGAAATTTCGGATTGAAGGACATGGGTCTCCTTGACTTTTTCATCGAGCCGGTGTGTGAGAGAATCTATTTCAGAGGATTTCTCAAGCAAAGTTTGGGAGCACGACACCTCGATTTGTTGCAACTTTTGACAGAGCTCAGACTGTTTTGCATTGGCTTCCTCTACTGAGGCGGTGTGGGTGGATTTTAATTCATCATATTCTTGTTGTAGCGACTGGTGACGAGTTAAAAGGGTACAATAACGTTCCTGTTCGACTAGCAGATTGGTAACTTGATCGCGTAGACCTAAGAGTTCGGTTTGAAGGCTATCTGATAGAGTGCTTAGCCTTTCAATCTCAGTAATGAGAGGCTGACGGGCCTTGTTAGCCGCATCCTCACAGGCGGGGCCGATTGAATCCTGGAGGCGTTTTATGTCGTCACGAAGGCCTTCGTTTTCAGCCTGCAAAGACAATGACGCGTTCTGTAACTGTTCCCGTTCGGTTTTGATCTCTTGAATCTGTTCGGCTTTTTCTCGCAGGGTGGCCTGTAGCACCTCAAGGTCACTGGAGAGCTCGTCCCGAATAACAAGGACGGATGAAAGCTCAGAATTTTTCGACTCCAGTTCGCATTGAAGGGAAGAAAAATTAGATTCAACACGAGATATATCATCCTTCAATTGAATGAGACAGGCGTCAAGTGTGGCTCTCTCCTTGTAAGTAGCCTGCAAAGAAGCCTCGATAGCAGCCTTTTCTTCAAGTGCTTTATTCAGATTTGCAGTTAGTTCGCTATTGCTACCTTCTAGGCGAATCAGCTTTGCGCAAACCTCCTTGTGCTTCGCCAACTGCTGGTCCATAAGCAACTTTTGCTGATTTAACTGACTTTCCAGGCTGTTAACCATTGTGCGTAAGTTGTCTCTTTCAGTTTCGACACACTGCAACGTATTTTTGAGTTGATCTAGGGACGAGCAAAGTCCGGACACTTCGAGTTCGGCCTCATTCAAATCCGCCTGTAAAGAAGATATACGGGTCTGAAATTCGAGGACCTTATTGCTTTTTTGTTGACACATTGATTCGAGGGCATCACGTTCTGCGACTATCTTTTCAAAAACAGCCTCCCTTTCAACGATATCGGAGCGGATTGTTTCCAGTTGACGAGAGAGATTCCGCTTGGCTTCAGCTAAAGCTGCTTCATTTGACAGAACTTGCGTTTCAAGACGCGCGTTTTCCTGCGCCAGCTGCTGTGTAGACGTTCCGCCCTGCTGCAACCACTTTCGCATGGAGTTGAGCTCTTCCTCGAGGCGGTTTCGAGCGGCCTGTGTCAACTGGAGCTGCTCCCTGTACCATTCTTGAGAGCGTCTCAAGCTGGCCAACTCGGCATTGAGGTCAGTTTTGTTGTCTAGCGCTTGTGAGTGGGCAAATCGGAAGGACTCCAAATCAGCGTACAACTCTGACATCTTCTCCTTTAAGCTAGAGAGGGCCTGATCCTTTGCAAAACTACTTTGCTGAATATCAGTAAGTTGGGATTTTAGCGACATGGAATCATGGCGGGCAGCTGCTAGATTTGCGGATAGTTGTTCGTTTTCGCTCGTCTTGGCAGCCAGTTGTTCCTGTGTTAAACGAAGAGATTCACACGCCTCGCGTGACTTTACCAGGGCTTCAGCGATTTTACGGTCAGACTGCTCCTTTATTTCACACAAACTAGACTCCGTCGCTTCTAGGCGCTTACGAAGGGATGCGGCCTCCGATGAGAGTTCAGCACGTTCCCTAAGCCATGTCTCGGCTTCTCGTCCATAAACGGATAGTCTACCTTCCAAGCAAGCAGCATGAAGCCTTAATCTATCTTCCTCCGCCATAGACAAATCATCCATGCCTGAGTCACAAGTCAATTCATCGGGGCTAGATGCACGTTCGGGTATTGCATATGCAGAAGTGGCGGAGGCTTCATCACTAATGTGGACATTAGTTAGACCAAGCACGATAGGCTTTTGTGAAAGTTTAGCAGCGGAGGTGTCGACGTGACTTCCTGCCGTGGATGTACACATGGTCATTTTGTTATTTGATAGAACCGAATTAAGGATGGTTGAGCTCTGAGACTTGTTCCCCATAGGGGCCACATGAGACGACAGATGTGATAGAGCTGGCGAAGAGTTGGTAACAGCTTGATCTCCGAGAAAGGACGGCTGGTGAACTCCTGGTGATAGTTGGTTAAGGGAACCAAATTTATCGATACTTATCCGTAGGTCCGCAAGGTAATCGGCATTCTTCCGCTGTTCAATCAAATCTGAACCACCTAGAAGAGAATAAGTGTAAAAGGATCAAATGAATTACCCGACAAAAGAGCTTGATCGATTTGAACACGCGTTTCAGGAATGTGGGCTTCGCTTTCCATCTAAAATTCAAATGAAAAAAAGCTTATGTTTTCCTCATAGATGGAGCAACAGGACAACAACGAAGGGTGTACAGAGTCGCTTTCGTATGGGTGCAGGTTCAAATCAAGAGTGGATAACTTACGTAAAACAGCATTTCCGACTCAGCACTTAAGCAAAAATAGATTTATCTGTCAAAAACAGTTCAGAAAATCGCATTCATTGCGTTCGTTAAAACGATGTTTTAAAAAATAGTTAAGGTATAAGTTTTACCGTGCAGTACCAACAAATTTTAACATTCCAAAGCATTAATTTAGCAAAAACGTAAAAACAAAAGTTATAGCTAAAGGTAGAAGATGTATAGCAGCAAATATATCAAGACAAAATTGCCCAGTCAAATTAGCTGAAAAACCATGTTTTTGCCTGTCAACAAGGTTGGAGCAAAAGGCATTCTTTTGCTTGTTGTTATGAAACATAAGACACCGATGACTTACACTCAAACCAAAAAACGCATTACGGCAACGGAATTTGTTTTAAAAAGAAACTGCAAGCCGCATATGTCAAAGGTATTAAAAGACATTCAGATGGGACCAACAAATGCAACCCAAATGGTGTTTCTGGACCATGGAGTACAATGGAGATCAACGAGTTACATCATCATAAGGCAGATGTGAGCCAACAGGACTGAAAACATCCAAACACCAAACTCACAGACGCACATATACAAAGAGAATCATACGCATTAAATTAAATTATACTTGCCACTACTAAGCATATGTCTAACAAAAGTGAAAGCTTAGAAGGTGCGACGTTGATCGACAAACAAGGGGCCATACACTCCGAAACGAGTCCAAGAGTGAATATGTACAATCTTTTCGCCCTAGTCAGTGTTAGACAATGTATCCATTGGAAGACTGGTGATCTTAATTTGTCAGAAGATGACAATATAAGAAAAAAAGTTGTTGGGCTACAGCAAGTACAATTCTTTTTAATAATAATATATTTACTCAATTAAGCCAACAAACCAAACTAAAATGTCTTTTGAAAACATTGGATTGATAATACTAGCGCTTTACACAATAAATTGTTAGAGCACCCTCAATAATTCACAAGCATCTTTTCCGCAAAAGAGGCAAATACAAAGTGAAGGCTGGACAGACTCACTAACAACTATAAAATTGCTATAATGTATAACACATGTCTGATAGAGCAAAGTAATACATTACTTATAATTTTAGACATCTTACGCCGGCTACATTCAAAGAATTGTTATAAATTAAATACTCCAAGAATTAAATTAGAGAAATTAACGAAGAACGACATAAATTATTTGCTTGTCAAAGAAAATTGACATTACAAAATGAGTAATGAAAAAAAAGTCTATTACCATTTAACGGCAAACAAGTCTCGACTAGAAGTAACTTACCCGACACACAAAGACGAGACAAGATGGACACTGTTCGGAAAAGTTGCCAGTAAAATCTCGGTATAAAACAAAATTTAGAACCTGACATCCATTTCTCAAAAAATATTAATCTAACTAATCTTAAAAAGAAGAGGTTAGATGTGATTTATGCAGCCGCATTGTGTGAAATAACATGGATGTTAAAGCGACTAGGAGAAGGTTCGAGTACCTATCAATGCCAGAAATACTACATGGTGCGTTTGTGCGATTTTTAGCATACAGAGAAGTCTTAAAGAGATACAGATTGCTGTATGTGTAAGGCACATGTGCCACCTCTGAGTAAACAGGGTAATGGCAAAAGAATGTATAAAACGATTTGTGACAGATGTCCGATTTCCAACAAAGCATCAATTGAGTTGGGAGCAATTTGCGAAATTTCTATTTGACTATTCTGACCTGCATACTAGTTTAATGACATAGATTAGATGACAGTGGGACCAGCTTGAAGGGATTTGAGAGCCAGAATATTGGTTTACATTAAGTTTCGAATGCTGGACACTTCTCAAATTAGAATAAAATAAAACTAAGGATTCTAAAGCTAGACTAAAAAACGTTGACGAAAAAAGAGCAAAAAATAGCGTTAAAGCATCAAATGACCTTTTGTAATGGCTGCATGTTTTGCAAGAGCTCCAATTATAAATATAATTACTCTATGATTGAATGATTTAATAGTCCAACAAGGTAAATAAAATGACGTTTGGTTTATGCACTCTTTAGAATAATTACCTTGAAAAAATTTCAACAGCACCTCTGTTTTGAATTATTAAGTACAGAATTAGATCAGCATTACTTATGCAAATGATTTATTGGTCGTTAAGACCAATGCTGCAATTAAGGCAAATATTGTAAACGGATACACAGAACTTCGGCACAACGTAGACAGTGGGTATTTCGTAGACTTCCTATCGTACAATAGACATAATGACAACAGAAATGTTATTATAATTGGCTGCATGTCTTGTTTTAAATAACAACCTCCGATTTTCGTGGCAGTAGATCTACTTGTTCTCGATGAAGAGTATAACATTATATCAGTCGCGGTGTTTCAACCCAACAGTCTAATTACAAGAAAGATTTTGTTGAAGCACGAGTAACAGTTTACAATGGTTTTAACCAACTACATTTGCTTTAAACAATACCTGTTTACGAAATTTCGTGGGCCACACCTAACTTCACCGAATCCGTAACATTTAATAATTAATACGTCATATCCAAAACAGTAGGAGTTATATCATTAACTAGTTAACGTACAGTGTACACAATAATGTTTGGAATGCCAGGATTGCCACTATCAAATCCTGTGGGTTTCGGTCGTCCAGTGTATGGATGCTAACACAAGTCGGTGTTATAGAGATAGCCACAACACTAGGGTTGGATTGCAGATATGAAGATGAAGATGGATAGTGGATGGAACCTAGTGTTTTCTAGAGTCTGGTATGCAGAGGTAAATAAACTAGATTGTGATTAAAAAAAATTTGAGTAGATGGTTTTGTGGTGGTCGAGTTGACACTTAGCCTCATAGGCAAGGCTTGAATAAGGCAGAACAGAGACAGGATGCAAATAAGCAAAGAATAGACAGTTTGGTTTGCACTGACCATGTAGAGCGCGTTGCAGCAACCCAGCTATTCTAAGTACTTATCGTTGGAAGAGGACATTTAAGCCCTTAGTACTCATTAAAGATTAGACTAGTCGAAGTCAAGTAGTATTAGGTTATGAAATAAAAAAATATATAATCTAGATAATGGATTTTTAGATTGCCTACTGCGATTTTTTATGCAATTTCGTCCTCTGAAGAGTATCACGGAGAGCCATATGGTACTTATAAGTGATTGCTATTTGTCTGCGCGATTCCATTTAATTAAGGGAAACGCTTCAATTTGCAAACCAGTAAAAAGATATTCTAAGCATATAAGAGAAAAATTGGTTATTAAGAACGTAGAAAGTCGTAAGACGACAATGGCGTTCAAAAGAGCTCGGCCCAGCCTTTTGGAAATCTGAAAAGGGCAGACAAACATCCGGCGAAAATACTTATATTTGTAAGGAATACAGTAACAGTGCTAAATGATTCCCTTGTACGATCGCAACTGCAAGTATCCAGCTGATGTCTTACTGTGATCTTTGCTTAATTCTTTCTTCAAAAAGCAAGATTTTAGGCATCATGTTCCCATTACAAATTATTTATGGCATCAATTGTGTGTCAACCAGAGCGAAAAGTTGACAGCACTTTTCATGCAAGAAGTCATAAGTGCCACTAACTCAGAAACATGCTGCAGATGTCAGAACATCGAAATCCGGTGGAATAATACCAAAAAACCTATTAGTTATTAAGCTTTAAAAAAATTAATAATTCATACCATACGTTATATAACATCCTCATCAAGGTAAAGCAATGTTAAAAAAAATTCAAATAGGCGAAGATAAAGAAGTCACATGAATTTTGTCAATGATCAGTGACTTTGCTAACATAATGCAATTGAATTCTGTTTCAATTGAATTGACTTGACCACTTCATTCGATGTCAAGACAATCTCCCTATACACAGCATTTTATAGTACACAGGCGTTAGTGTGGGTGATTGCAATTGGATTTAATGGGAAGAAGACAGTGTACCTACTAGCGCATTACAACGAGCTAACCTGACAAAAAAAACACCTCTTTTGATTGCTAACCGCAACACTACGAAATTAACCTTTGGTGCAGATTCGCCGTTCTATACTTAATTTCCGCTAACTAACCCTTCCAACAACTGAACACTTTTTGCCACTGTTATAATCGTTGAGCTTGTACCTTACGATTTCCGATTAAGATTTGTAATAGCATTTCCCACTTCATGGTCCTGTTAAGTATTTAGATCATTTAAAATAAATGTATAAGAACATTGTTAACAATTTATTTTTTATATAGGCTAATACTTGTAGATTCACTGTGTGCTTGTTTAAAAAATGTGACCAAGGCTATTTGTTTTAATGATCCAGAAGAAGGAGCAAACGTTTGTTGTGGTCAATTCGTATTTGGATTTGGCCGCCGTCGGAAATGTCTGCTCGCGGAAAGGGTTCGAAGATTCGGCCAAAAGCCCATAAAAATCGCTCTGCGAGGGCCGGTTTACAGTTTCCAGTAGGTCGCGTGCATAGGCTCTTGCGCAAGGGCAATTATGCAGAACGCATCGGTTCAGGAGCACCGGTTTATTTGGCTGCCGTTATGGAGTACTTGACCGCTGAGGTCCTGGAGCTTGCCGGCAACGCAGCCCGAGATAACAAGAAGACGCGGATAATCCCGCGGCATCTTCAGCTGGCTATACGCAATGACGAGGAACTCAATGAACTTCTCGGCAGCGTAACAATCGCCCAGGGAGGTGTCCTCCCCAATATACATAACGCTTTGTTACGAAAGAAGACTGGAACTGTTCCAGAAAAGAAGACTCAATCCCAGGAATACTGAAAGTTCGATTAAATACTCCGTATGAACCTTTTTAGACCCTCAAATATGTATCCCGATTGCTCCTAGATGTTTTTCAACTCCCCTTTTATTCCGCGTCTAGTGCCATTTTAACTGAGCTTAATGGCCTGGGCAATAAACGTTTTGGATATGTGACTCGTGTTCTTTTTACACAATCAGCCGAGCATATTTCGCAATTAGCTGCAATATTACTTGAAACATGGTGAACGATGTTAAGCCTGTTCCATATATTGTCTCCTAAATCGGACGATATTGTAGTCCTGTGGCTTGGAGATATTACGAGCCAAATATGTGGCAGTGGTCAAAGTAAAACTTGGATTGGTTGTCTGTATCGGACGTTTGTTAGGGGTCAAGTCGGCCCGGAGCTTTGCCCGATGTTAGGTGTTCCGCTGTTTGCAGCGCTTGGAGTGGGAATCTGTCCAACGGATAATGCCGAACCGTTACCGTCCTAACCTAGAATGCTTGTATATATTTGCGCCGTTATCTATGATTAGAATTGTCTTTGGTCATACACGCCGAAACCGCTGGCTGGGATGATTTGATTTACCAATGACGGCGTGAGCCAGACATGGTTCACTACAACCACGCAAACTCGGGGACCTTTTTGAACGTTTGTACGTTTCGTCGGATGGGATCACGACGGCAGCACGGCACTTGTGCGTACTTTTACCTGTTCTTTCCCTATTTTTGAACAGATGCTTAGCATGCATCTCCGCATCATCGTAATGGTCACCATTTTTGGCGACTTTGCCTAGGACAAATGTGCGGTCATATACTGTTTGAATGCATAACGGACAGCGCACGTAGTGAATGCATATCAGGTTTTTTTGTGTTTTATTTGGTACATACTAACAGGTTGCAGTAGTTCGTCTCGGTTGCGGCCTCAGACGACCTTTTACTATATTCACGTACGCCAGTAAATGTTATGGGACAATCTTACAAGTGGGGAAATCAAAATCGTTAGGCAAAAGTGGTCGGGTTCAGGGGTGCAACATGATGCTAGTCCACTTGGTAAGAGCACAGATCCGGCGCCGGAGACAATGAATAGGAGGCGGACATGAAGAGCGTCGAATTATCACAGAAATTCTGCAGAACAGGGGAGCGGTAAATCGTAGTTGGCCAGTGAAGAGTCAACATTCGTCCAGAAACCGCAGAACATCCTTCTTAGTTATGATGCCTGTGACGCGCCTAGTGGGGACAAAGTGGATCAGGTAAAGTTGATTCAACTTTGGGGAGTAGAGGCAGGCTTAACTGAAGAGCCTCGAATAAAATATTGAAATTTAACCGCGCTTTTAGTCGTATCACAATCGTGTTCTAGCATTATAGTTCATAAACATGGGTAATTAAGTGTCTTGCAATGGCCTTTAAACAAAAGTTGAAACTTCTGTCCATAAGACGAGGATAACGATGCCTCACCCATGATGAGTCACCAAAACTTGACGAAGACCGAGACTTCTGAACACGTCGAAAATGGTCGAGGCGGGCGTTGTTTGTGTCAAAGTTGTCGGAGACTAGAATCGGAAACACAAAGTGTGTAAGATGGTGCCATTTGATTCTGGATAATCCTGTACTGCGCCGGATTATTACACGCATTGACTCCACAAAAGAAATTGGGACACGTCAGGAACTCTGAGCCTTTGCCATGCACAATTATTCTCCAAGGAATGCAGGCAAATAATGGGAAAAGTGTCCGTCCACCACTCGTGTGCCCACTTGACTTGGCAAAGTGTGGTGTATTGTGGCAGTGTTCTAAATGTCCCCTCAAACATCCCCAGTGAAAAAAGACTACCGCTCTACCCAAAAGTAGACGACACTGACATTCGCCTGACTGCTGATTGATCGAACACAACCAGAAAATTAAGCTAATTAGGCAACTGAGGATCTTTCTGGGAGCAGATATAACAAGCCTAGTAATCTCACAAGTGCTTCTTTAGCTTAATGGTCGACAACGATCTGCGAAAAGCAAAGCCAATAGACGGTCCTAGAATCCAAAGCAGCTCACGTTTTCGAAAGCAGGCTACGGTGACACCACAAAACATCGTACGACTGATACACAGCCAGGTTTTCGTTAATTTAATGTAATGGTGACCACAAGTCTCGTAAGAAGCACGTTATTGCGTCTTAGTGTTTGGCAAAACATGCCACCGACTTCTGCCCTAAGTAACAGGGACGCAACGCACCAAATCGACAATGTTCCGAACGTCGACAAGAAGGGGGCTGGTTCCAGCGACGTTTACCCGGTTGCCTTCCTCCCCATGTGCAGGGGGAGAGAAGGACACGCGGCTGCTGTGGTCCACCAAGGGAGTTCGGTCGGTAAAGCAGACGACAGAGTGCGGAGCATAAGTTCGCGAAGATTGCGGTCGGTTAAGGCCTGTGATAATCGACAATGGACACTGCTCAAGGTGACATCTTTGAAATCAGTCAAATTTCGCTAGGACTAAGCTAGTGCACTACCTAAACCATTTTTTGGGTGCAAAACAATATGCATTTAGTGATGTTACTACATCCTCGCTAGCAAAGGCGAGTTAGGGGACTTGCAAATTGAGCTAAATTCCCGAAAATGACGAACCCTTAATGTATGGATATAAGTGAGTGAAAACTATCAATTCAAAGGCGACAAACATTTAAATAAATCCTCCCATCAAATTTTGCGGATTGACCAAACTTAAAACCCGAGCGTGGTCACGTTAGCCCACACAAACTCAAAGTCTTTCGTGGTCTTTTCTGCAAAACAAGAAAGTCACATAAGCAACCGTGTTGAGAGACGATTACCGCGTCTGGCGCGCAAGTCACTCCTACACAGACTTTTAATGGAGCGCATGTACTTAACAATTAAGTCTTTAGATGCAACAAATGCAAGCCAAAGGATATTTCAAGACCCTAGTGCACAGTGCCGGTCAACGAGTTACGTCAGCATGAGGCGTCAGCATGAGGCGCACGTGAGCCATTGAAACTGAAAACATGCAAACAGCAACCTCAGCAGCCTTTCGAAAAGGTGTGGAGTCGAATGACAGAAAACAGTCAGCAACACCGTAAAAATGTGCCGTTTTAATGAAATTCATATTTAGCCATATCAGGGTTCATTTGATTTGAATCCAACTATGCTAAATGTGGCGAGATATAGCAGAAACATGCATATCAATTTCTCAAAAGCACGACTTATCAATCATTTTGCCTGCTTATAATCCAATTCCATAACGGGTACCCTGACATAAAAAAATAGCCTTCATTATGTCCTAAGTACTAAGTTAGTGTTCCAAACGGCCTGCTCCTTAACAAAGAGGGGGGGGGGGTAGGAATTTGTTGGGGTCAATACTTTCTTCACAAGCAAAAGCGACCCACCAGTCAAGGCACAAAGTCATATTTATAAATACAGAAAGAAGGCAAGGATGTACCCAGTGATTTGACCAAATCCGTCCGCGACACAAATCCGACGAGGTGTCGAGAGGCGAGAGACTCTACCACCGGGAATCCGTTGTGTTCAGAGGAACGCAGGAGTTCCTCAATCTCTCCCACTGTCATCGAATTCTCCGTTAAAAGTTCAAGGGGACCCTCGCTGATTCTAAAGGCGATAATCAAGTGGGTTAATCAGTACAACGAAACATAGACACACTTTATCCAGATGGATTGTGCGCACGTCAGCTTCTGTTTGGTTTCACGATTGGGCCAACTATTAGTTAGGTTTTATCAAAATTAAAACCACGTCTGACCCGTGAATAGATAAACCAAACATCCTTTCTGGTCAGTGGTCTGGTATTACAGGCAGAGGAACACATTGTGAGTGCCGTCATCGTGTAATTGGATAGACAGCGAAAGGCACTAGTTTTGGACATTTCCCACCGAAAGGGATGCACGAACAAACAGGAAATAATAGAATGAGACGGCGTGTAAGTCGAAAATTGTGTGTTTAGGAGTTTAGTGCACGTTTTTCTAGCTGTGCAAATACACAGCAAAGGTGGAGAGGTGAACAACAAACGAAACGGGAAATCGTACCTTGGATGCATAATGTCGGCTGCAAAGGAGTCCCCCATTTTAGTCGACAACTTGTCGAACTGGAGGTAAGGGTAGTGATTCAGACGGATCTGCACATCGTAGATGCTGCCTTTGTACATGCGATCGCCGGTCCATTTGGCAAACATGCTTGCCACCATTATGGGAATACTGTAGCTCAGGCTGGGAATACAAATGAAACCTGTTTCAGTCGCGTGGGCAAACAGAAAATACGATGAAATTTCACGGAAATTTGGGATTGGGTGTGCGCACGCGCACTGATAGTTCCCAATCGACTGCTTGCACAAATTTGAGTGGGAGTGCAAAGTAGAACTGTCGCTTTTAAGGCAACCCTCAAGAGGATCGAAATGCAAGAGAAACATCACGCAGTACTTGCGTGTCCAGGTGACATATAGGTCCCATGCTTCATCGACGAAGGTAAGTTGGTGTGAATAAAATACCACAATTGTGAATTATAAGGGTGACATATGGACATGATATCGCCTAAATCAAAGTATTCGGACAAGCAACGTCAATTAACGTAACCAACAACCGGGAATAGCGAAAGGCAGGTACGTCAGACGTAAAAACACACACAAACGTGCGCATTACAAACAAACAGTGAATTTGTGCGTGGCGACTTCGTAAATAAGTAACAATTTGGTTTCAAGTAAAGCAAAAGTGTCACATTGTATGGCCAAACTACCACGTCTTTAGCCGCGGTTTAAAACGAAAGTAGAATATTGTCGTCTTTGGGGCTCACATACATAACTATTGGCTGAGTAAACTTAAGTTCTGTTAGTCGACTCTCGTGGGCATTTGACGAAAACACGTTTAAAATTCCTTTGTCACGGTACTTCATTCAGAAACCGCTTTATAGACTAATAAAACCAAAAGCTGTGAGAACAGGAAAATTTCTAAAATAACCCCATTTTAAAACCCAATTAAGGAGGTTTTTACGACCAGTACTTTGGGATAACCGTTTTTATTCTCTTGGGTGCAGATGAGTGACGAATATCCGGCGAATGCCAAGGTTTTGTCACGATGGCAATCCAACAGGTTCAATTTAGCAGCCCCAACACGGGAGGCGGACATGCGATACTCAGTAAAGTTAAACACTCTGCCTTTTAAGGAATAAAATGTCTACCTTAACGATTCGCTAACGACGAAAAGTCCACTTATTTGAGAGATGTAAATAAACCATTAATCGAACCCGTACTAATCTACGTCATTTTGGGTAAGCCAGCATTGCCCGGGACAACTTCTCCACATTAAAATTGATGACATTTCGTCGACACAAATACCCTATTTGCAACATCTTGGAGACAAAACACAACTCAAACATCATCCCGAACCTCTGCTCACACTGACAACCTTTTACTCAGTGATAACACAATTCATCGGACCAAGGCCGCTCAAGAGGCGTATTCTGTCACGGCTTTTGGCTCATGGTTGAGACCGTAAAAAGGACTCACCACGAGGTCATTTCTTCGATACAGAGGGATGGGGCTTGAGCTAGACAATCGGAACAGCCCTTTTCCGTTTGCAGTCAGAACACCATAATATCCATATTAAGGCGACCCGATTACACATGCATTATCGAAAGTGGCGCTAAGTTACCGCATTGTGAAGAAGCACGACTGGGTGTCGATTGAAAAATCAAGTCATCCGCTAAACTCATGAACTGCCTGAACTGAATAATGGTACCCCAACATTGGTGTAATTAACTTCGGAGCTAGCCGGTTTTAGTAACAGGAAGCAACGATAAACTTCGATGTTAACGATGCAATAGACAGAAGCCGAAAAAAAAACAAGCGAACCCATGGAGCCCTAGCCAAGTTTGTCAATTGGGGGAGAACAAACAAGGGCAAGTTGAAAAGCCGGGTAGAATGCACTAGTGAGCCTACCCTTTCAGCAAGTGAACCAAGGAGCGAAGAGTGAAAGTGCAAAGGGGGGTGTAGCGATCATCGCGTGAATATTCTTGCCAAGCATGGGCGAACGTAAATTCAATCCGTCATCTTGAACACATTGCACGTTCGTTCGAGGGTCGAATGACTAGCTAAAGTAATAGCCTCTTACTCATGCAATAAGTGATTGAGAACCCGTTGTTTTAGACTTATTTCTCCCTTGGGTCCTTCATACTGAGCCACGTCATAACAAAAGCACGCTGGCCCTTGATGCCGCGGTTAGGAGTGACTTGCGACTTCTACAAGGAGCAAGTGAAGACAGACGTGCCGTGAACTCAAGCCATGCGCTTGAACGAGCCTGGTGTTGGAGATAGAGAGGTCACAAAACGACCTACCCTCCAATGAGTTCGATCATAATGACGACGAGAGAGACGGTGGCGCGAGTGACCCCGCCGAGACAAGCCGCGGCGCCCACCACAGCGTAGAGGCCCGTGTCGATGCAGGGGCGGCCGGGCTTGCAGAGGTTTTGGTAGAACTCTGAACCGTGCAGTTGGGTCACAACAAACTGCTCCACCATTATGCCCATTAGACGGCCGAGGATAGCACCGACCTGCAATTCAAAAGCGCAAAACTTGCCTTGAGGCGGGAGTGCTGTCCGGGTTTTACACTGGCTGACGACTTCATTCGAAAAGCAGTAAAGCGAAGGAATATAAGAGGCAAAGACGAATTCATGGATAATGAAACAAATGTCATTTGTCCACAAACTCAATTTCTTACTTTTACCTTCATGATAGAACAGACATGTGTAATCTTTCATTTTAAACTCACCAGTTAACTTTCTTTGAAATTGGTATTACTAAATTCTAGGCATATTTCAAAAGGCGATTATTATACTGTCGAGAAGAGGAGAGGGTGCAACGTCTTAAAAAAACTGAAAATACTTCTAGGTGTTTTGAGGCAATGAAGATTCTTGTACTGGACCGTCAATTTTAATGACACAATTGGAAGAAATCCTCATTTGGCGATGCGTGAAAATATTTAGGTACTGAGAGGCATCACCATGGCTACGAGAAATACGAAGGCTTGTAGCACTAAAGAAGATCGTTGTCACGAACACCACATCGCAGTTTCATTTGGCGCAAAACACGCAAGTGAGTTTTACAGGAAATAGCACCCAAATGGCGATGAAGAGTTGGTGGTGAACGAGTAACTAATTGAGAAGCATCGTAGTTAAATCCACAGGAACTCCCAAAAATAAAATTAATGTTATCGAATGCACGAGGAAATTTTGTGGTTAGCAGTTCCGATAAGGATAAAATTCGATCAGGTTTTATGTATGGAGTGCTTACTTTTCACGCTGGATGGAGAATGTAGCCCCTACGGAGAGTAAACTCAGCGCGTGGGGGAACGCTAGGGATTAGACGGAGCAGTATAAAAAAGCAGACTTAGAAAGACGATGAAATAGGCAAAAAACAACGTAAAGTGCAATAGGAAAGCGCCAACAGATGACGAAAAGACAAAAAGCGAAAGAACGTGGTGACCAACTTCTTACCAGTGGCCCACATTGACTTCCTGTGGTTCGGAGTGGCACAGTCCACTTGACCCCTAAGACAGGATCGCGAACCATCATCGACGAAACGAGAAAAAGCATGGCACTACAGGGCTCAACCAGAAAGTATGATCAAATTGGAGACACAGCCACAGTAAACCAGGAAGGAAGTCACTCTTGCATAAAAACCTGATTGTACAGTAACGCGTGGTGTTTGCTCAAGGCTTTACACCTGAAATCGCGACAACACACACCAGGACAGAGGCAGCACAGGAAGGCAGACACTTGTTAGCTTACCATGATGCTGGGAAGCATGACACCGGTGGGGACGGGAACACCATAGACGAGAACAAGTCCGACAAATTTGAAGAACAGTGCGACGAAAAGGAGAGCTACCCCCCGCGCCATACGTGGTCCAGCAGGAAAACTCCCCACGAGAGGCGTCTCGCTGATTATCGTCGCATTTACGACGCCCTCGGCCGGTACACGAATGTAGTCACTGGTAAGGCACAAAAACATGCAGCCCTTATACGCAATGTGTTTATTTTCGCGATCAGCATGTATGATAAACGCCTAACTTGATTTTCTAGCACCTGGTTCAGGGTGAAACTTCAGGTTACCCAAGTAAAAGAAGTAAAGGTATGTGAACATATCCAACAAATAGGGGAGGAAACCACTAATTTTCCTTTGGACTATTTTAAAACATAAAACTATAAAAAGTATCAACATTAAGAAAATCAGCTAATTTCACACTGTTCAAAATTTATACATCCGAATGAACTAATGGCAAACTGCATCAACTACGGGTTGCTACATCAAATACTGCTAAAGTGGGTCATGGATAAAGATTCCATTTGCCAAATGTGCACATTTCCTGCAGGTTAGTCTGATTGTTCGCAGTCAAGGTTCGAACGTACCACAGGTCTTCTTGGTCGCCAGCAGAGCAGCTGCCCACGAGCTTGCGAATGAATAACTTCTCTTCAGCTCGGAGATCAGGGTGCAGGTAGGCGATGAGAGAGGAGATCGCGGTAAGGATCAGCAGGTACGTGATCGGTCGATTGGCGCAACGCTCCCGACGGAAAGTTTGAACAGCCCTGTTGCAACGCACCACGAGAGCACCGAACATGCCCTGAATGGGAATCACACAAGCGACTCTACAAATCCTGGTACTACTACCTACTAGAAGGCCATTTAATTCACAAAGTACAGCCCGCTTAAAAGCAGGAGTTAAGGCCTTGAGAAGCGGTCTGCACGTATATGATATACTCCTAGAGAATTTTTTTCATTTTGCTGCCAAAATATTAATCCATTCAGTAATTCTGAAGGAACCAAGGGTACAACTTAAGACAACAAGTGAATAAGTCTGCACAACAGTTGGAAGAAAGTAGGAATTCATGCAACTGAGTGGCTTTATTAGTTCAATGACTTGCAAAAGTTGGATTTTCAAATGTGCTAGTGAGAACACAATGATGCCCAAGCTAATAGATTAACATTTAAAAAGCAATAACAATAGGCAATCATTTTATACAAAGACTACACACACAGTCTATTCTCACTCTTAATAGCATTCAATAAATTAGCACAGAGGATATGACGACAAAGTGTTCAGAAAGGGTCCACAGGAAATAGAGCTGGGACTGTTATGAGTTCAACAGCTTTACAATGAGAAAGTATATCCAGTGAAAATGTGTTCATACCCCGTAAGCCACAAAAGACTTAAAATGACACATGGCAGAAAACAGCAAACAAGATATGGGATCATGGTATGCATTTTTGAACAATACAGGCCAAAACGTATGCAGGAAACTGCAAGGTTCAAGTGCCATTGACAATTGTTTTAGTAGTGAGTAGTACATGTAAGTTGTTGTTGTTAAACAGATATTACACCTTGCTGCAATGGTGTGTACTCGTTGTTCTTGTGAACAGTCCTCTTTTTTTTCAAATCTGACTTGGCTACCTCTCTACGTGCAAATCAACAGTGTCGTAAAATGGAACATTTAATGCGCCTAAAAAACATGACAGGAGAGATTTTCTGCAATAAAATTGCACATAATTATTTTCACATGGATATGTTTAAGAGGTTAACTCTAGCCCCGCTTTACCGCGCATATAAATGACCGTGTGCACCATTCACTACGACTTGTAAATTTAGGTTAAGTAATGAACAAGAAAGAACATCGGATAGCGACTGTGAATTGACGGAAGTTATTGATTAATTAGGCGTAGGTACGAAGGAAATTACAGCACCCTTTTCTTAAAGACTGAGATATAACAAAATTCACATGTCGCTGTGGTGGGACGGAAACGGAGGATCTTAATCTTGATGGACCTCGATGCCTGTCCCTCAACCAGAGACTTGCTTCAAAATTAAACTATTCCTCAATTGACCAACATTCAAGAATGAAAACCAAAATTTAAATGCCTGTGGATTTGACTCATTCGCTCCTTGCTTAGGCACTGCCCACTATAAAATTCAGTTCAGGTGAGTGCTAATTTATAACACTGCATTTTGGATCCCCCAGCGAAAATCAAATGAGGGATCACCGTCTACAGACAATATCGTAATTGCAATTGGCAGAAATCCACTGCTAATAGACCTCACGAAATAGTTAAAAAAGGAAATTGTTGAACAGACACTTGGGTTAATGTGTTATTGTTTACTCCAAAGCCAGTCACGTTTGCCATTCCACGCGACATTTCGGATTGGATTCATTGGCTATCTTAAGGCTCTTTACCAAACACAAATGAGTTGGCACACACAGCTTAAAAAGTGCTTACACCAAAGACCCCGAGGGCAGCGAAGGGTATTAATTCAATGAAATGCCAATTTGTGTCGTGGTCAACAGAAAGTAGGATAAGATGCTCATCACCGAAAGGGTTCAGCGCCCGAGCAACGTAGGCAGCGGCCAGCGCACAGAAGAAAGAGCGAAAAAGAGTCTTAGCGGGAAAGTAGTAGCTTGCCACTTCAAGAGAAAAGAGAACCCCTCCAATAGGCGCGCCGAAGCACGCACCGATTCCACCTGCTACGCCCGCGGAGATGAGCTAAAAGGAAGGGGATTTTGTTTGCTAACCCATCAGCGAGGAATAAAGATGCAAAGCTTAAGGGCTGTAGTACACCTGGTTTACTCCCCATGACTCGAAGGAATAGCCATAACTGATCAGATCAGGTACTGTTGGGATATCAACATTTCCCAAAACAAGTAAATTAAAAAAATTGACTTGTGACATCGATTAATTCAGCTCTCTTCACCTAATTACAACTCTGCTGTCACACCACATCTTTGTTCACACCGACAACTCATAACTCAGTGATATTTACTCAATTCGTCGATCTCAGGTCGCCCTGGAATATATAAGTGAGCACATCTAAGCATCCAGATAACTTCCGCCTCGACTTCCGCTTTGATTCGATGCTGTACTCGATCCCTTGGTTTATAAAGTAAAGCCCGTCGACAAGCCATGGTCTTCTCCTGTTCTGGGAAACCTTCAACGTGCCAACAAAGGGTTCCAACTATTGGCTCAGGGATTTGCATCAACATACTGGGCGAACCGGCTGCTATGGTAAATGCGTTACATTCCTTGGGCGAATCGTAATTAAAGCTAACAACGCATAAATAGACAATCACACGAGGCGTGTAGGTACGAAATCATATTGCCAATAGTGAACAGCTGATCAGGCAGTACGACTTATTCCGTTCCATACTGATCCAACTGCTTTATGCTTTGCTCTCTTCAACCTACCAGCCCAGTTCACTTACAATGTCACAAGGACGACACTACCTCGTGGAATACGTTCACTAGCAACAGGACGGAGGTGGGCAATTCAGCCTCGTTCGAGGGCGGGTATGCGCACCATAACATGACTGCCATATTCAACAAACAAAGCAGCTGTATGAAACCGACTGACTGCGCAAATGGGGGTGAGGACACCGATGTATTTGGGTCACAATGGGAGTTCTCAAGCTGGGAAGGTGCGCAGCTCCGGCATTTTTTCGCCAAACCAGCAGATTGTGTGCATGGTCATTAGGTGAGCAAGTTCACTTGCCAGCCCGCTATTGAAGTCTCACGCGTTTACGTGACCTACAATTCTGAGTGTCCAAACTCGGGTCAACGAACGCAATTGACCCATTAAATTAGTATTTAGTGGCAGCGTTGCCAAAAGGCGTTTTGCGACAAGCATCTTATGACCTCCTGCCGATAGCAGAAAAGCGATTCCTGATTCGCATCTGTAGTTTCAAGTAGACAATTTACCTGTTATGACTACCCATGCTATTACCCAGCGAAAGGGTTGTGGTGTTCAGATAGCCTACAGACTCCCCATCGACAGAACTACTCAAAAGATAACAATAACAAAGACACTTATGCAGCCTACACTCCAAGTATACTAAAAGCAAGACTGAGGAAATGGGGAACTAGATCTACCTCTCTGGTTTTTGAAGGGTTCAGACCGTACTTTGGGAAAAAGCGAGCAAGAATTTTAGCACAGCAGGCTCCGACATGAACCATGGGCCCATCGTTGCCGATGCAAAGACCAGTGGAGACTGACAATATGAGGCCAGCCACTTTCACGATGAGAGTCCAGGGGCCGAGGAAGTTGCGAATCACAAAACCACCTAAGATTGTTTTCACCTCTGCAATGCCGCTGCCTAAAATAGAAAAAAACATGAGTAGGCTGGTTCCGCGACATGAAAATTTTCTAAAGTTTGAACCGTCTTGCTTGTGCGGTGACAATGTGCTGGTAAAAACGATAGGCCAAACCTGATTTTACAGCAAATTGCAGCTGTGGACGAGACAACGCATCCGAAGCAAACGTTCACAGCTAAGGCTATTAACGTGTGGACACACAATCGAAATTCGGACAGAAAACAAACGCGGCAATTTTGAAGCCCACAGATATTGTGGCTATGGCTGGGGCTCAAATCTCGGTCAAGAAGGGTAAATCGAATAGACCCGTGTACTGTGACTCACACAGTAGTGTTTAAAATGGTGAGGCGTAGAGTTATGGCTGAAAATGGGCTGGATGTCACGCACAGGTTGTCAGTCGGAAAAAAAAATGTGAACAAAAGATTTCGGAGTGTGTAGCAGCACTGTCATTCCGACATGGTGGGAGCTAATGCTCAAAAAGCGCGTGCCACCATGTGACTTCAGAATCAAGATGTAAATGCCAAGTTGCTTGCATCAGAGATTTTAAAAATCCTAACGATAAAAAGTTCAATGCATCAACGTTAAGTATTCTGACTTGATTGAACGATTTGTTCACGAAATTATCAAAGAATTACCGGCAAAATTGCGGTTTTGATAATGTAAGTTAAGTGCTTAAAATGGAATTAAGAATCATCGTTCCCAAGTAAAAATTTGTGGGCCCGGTGCTATGATTTATGATGCAGTCAAGTCTTTATATTCAAGAAGCCACACCAAAACGGACTCACCGGCTGCTGAAGGAGCCAGGAAGTAGACAAGAGCCGCACAGAGACCCACCATCCCCACGGCAAGGAGAACATAGATAATCCAGCCGATAATAAACGCGCCTATGTGCTTGATATCACCATCGTGGCCCGTCAAAAGACGCTCCCACGAGTACCACTGAAAGGCAGAATGACGAAGCAAAAGTAGAAGGTCCCCTAACGCAATAACGCAGTCCCCACTAACACTTACTAAACACAATCATCACCTCGAGATTTCAGGAACACACGGGATCCCAAATAAAGCAGAAAAAAGGCAAGAAAGACCTATGTCTATGAAATGATGGCATAGAAAATAGGTTTAAAGGAAACTATCGATATCAATTTACCATTAAATTGCATATCAGAAAAGGAATTCGGGCCACAATCAAGCCATGAACTATCAGGTCACAGATCTCTTGACCACAGATAAATCTAAGTTCAAAGAAAATGTATAAATGCATTGGGAAGCCAAGAAATTCAATAAAGTTTATACGACTACAGCGAGAATGGCCCTTTAACATTTAAAGTAACCCTGTACAAAACAAGATTAAGAATGGGAATCTAGCTGTTTAGCTATGCAATGTACCGAAAAGTGCCTCGAACGCCTTCGAAGGATTAGTACGTCAGAGGAACTCTAACAATAACGGCGTGCTGAACTAGAATGCTTTGTGTATAGCAGTATTTTGAGGTTTGAAAGCTCATTGGAGGCGTGTACTGGCCTTCCGACGCCTAATAAAAACTAACGGAATCAGCGACCCAAGGAATACTGACATGACGAAAAGGTGAATGCACAATTCATTTAATACCGTCTAATGGGTAAAGATCAAAAGTCCTTGGGAGTATAGTCTAGAATGCCTAAGCAGACCCTTGGTTCACAAATAAGAATGTTAGCAATACAATGGAAGAACAGACGACAGTTGAGAATGGGAAAAATATAGGATATACGACTGCAACAAGGCAAGGATTATATACCCTAGAACCACCCTCAAATAATTTCAAGGCAATGAAGTGGGTGGTAAAAATAAAACAACTTGAAGAACCTTTGTGTCAAGCAAGATAGGAAACCCGAGTTAATTGTTAGTGCCAACTTGTGCACATAAATAAGTGTGGGATTTCCCTGGGCTCCAGCCGTAAAAATTGCACCAATCCTTGCTGCAAAAAAACAACCCAGTACGTTGCAGTGAACGTTAAAACGCATGAGGTTATTGATCTGGAAAATGCATCTCCCAAATACAATTTAGACAAAATTCAACTGAAAAAAAAACTTTTTAGGAAACTATAATTACTCGATGTTGGGTTTTTGGGACATTATATTTAACATTTCGTCTCATTCACCAGCGATCGCGGAACTGGGGACACGGCGTTAAGAGAATATTAACCTAAGCATAAGTCAATTAACAAATCCGACAAAGCGAAAAGGTTATTTAAAGAGGTTTGCGACTTGGTAAACATAAATGAATGTCAACACCTCGTTTAAGCGTAACAAGTTATAACAAGAAAAACGGTCTGACGCGAAGGCATATCCATGTCTTTCAAGTTCCGCAAATGGTACTTCAACGGAGAGCTCAAGTTTATCAAGCAGAGCACAGACCTACAGTATAAAAATATTGCTGATGGTCCAATTCTGATGTCTGTAGGTGAATGAGAACCGAAGCAAGAGTGCACTCACGGGTGGCTATTTCCTACGCGCCACCAATTTATTTGTCTACAGTCTCTTCAAACACCATTTCACAATCATGCCCAATTTGTAAAGTTCCTTTTAGTTATGCAGACCTTATTATGCACTTGCGGTATTTGAATGTGCCCAGTGGCTGCAAGCAGAAGTCTGTTAGAAAAACTGTTTCAGTGTGGCGTAACTGGGTCTGCACTACAGCCATTGAATGGCACTCAAAGTGCGCGCTTGTTTATCTGCAAGACCTGACCACTACAAGAGTTCGACCTAACCCTGGAGTGACCAGACTAGAGGTTCGAAATATTGTTCGTTTCCCTAGAATGTCCGCCACAAGCCTTTTGAATGGCGACATAAAAGACATTAATAATAAGTATGCTTTAGCAAATCATACATTGGAGAAAGCTAAAATGAAAGAATTTTTTCTCAAAGTTGAAAAATAGTTCTAACCTGGTCACAGGAGTAGTATCCATAGGCTGACTGCGCTCCACTGCCAAATTCGTGGGGATAAACGAGCTGCGTTGAAGACTGATTGAATTCAGGCGAGGGTAGTGAGGACGACGACGAACTATTTACGTTCCCAAAGAGTGGAGAAAAGACAGTCATGTTGTAAGACCAACAGCACTGCTCTCGGCTGAACCATAACTGCTCGCCACACACACCTTCTTTAAGATTGGAAAGCCAGCTCACTCCAATATCGATCATCACGGCAAAAAAACCCACCAGGGCGCCAATTAGTCCGACACAGATCCATCCTGAACTCGAGTCCCAAAGCAGCAGAAAACGGCCAAGTAGGGAAAACTAAAGTAGGAGTAAACCATAATGAGGCCTGTTCTACCTCATAAATCCAAAGCTGTGACAAATCGCAATATACTGTGCGTCCAAAGGTGAACAAGTTCATAGCCTTAATACTAGAGCATAAATTAAGTAACAGGAAACAGTTGCGTCCCTTAAAAATTAATACAAAGTGGCATGCCATATCAGAAAGCACAACGAGGAAATTATATTGACACTAACCTTGGCCCTTTGCTCCATCCGGATTTTCCTAATGCTATCAGCATTGAGGTCCTTGACCCAATCGATTGTGTCATACTCGTCATATGACCTTGGCGTCCTCCGTTCTCCCCCCAATGCAGATGAGTCCGATTGAGTTTGCTCAAGACGAGTCTCGGCGGGATCTGTCAAGATCAACCAAAGAACCTTTAATATATTTACATATATGTAAAGGTTAGAGAGCATTAAAACAAGGATGTTAATTAGAACAATGTGCAAGTGAAAATAATGACACAAGAACGGACACATTAGAAGTGGGAAAGGAAGGCATAAGAGCTGGAGGAAAGCATTACCTACCAAGCGTGCTTAATCTCACGTAATTGCGAGGATTGGTTGGGGGACAAATCCCTAGCGAATTCTCATCTGAATCGTCTTTCAGAAAAAATGGTAAGTTAGTCGAAATAATTAAGTATTCAAACGAGAGGCGGGAATAACTCTAATCGACAAGTTATACCTAGAATACATTGATTCGGTTGTTTAAGAAATTTACTCAGAATAGAATCCATGTCTACCACACCACCGTGAGATAAACCTATGAGTGAAACAGTGTATATCTACGTATTGGGGAATACAAATGCACTGCAGCTTCCAGTAACAACTCCACAGGCATACATATGTCCACATTAATACGTCGGCCGACATAAAAGCCACCTTTTTCACCATTAACGTTATATTTTGCCTTGACGGGAGGGCAATAGAAAAATAGACCTCGAGGTGGTGGGTTGGTATCGTATCCATGGTCCAAGGCTTCATAGCGCACGGAGACGAAATAAAAGGGCAACAAACGTATTAAACACGAGGTTCGAGAGGAGACATGCATCCATCCACGTAGAAAAGAAATTAAATTTAGTCGCATCATCCAGCCTTCAGCACTTAATTAGACAGTAAAATTGAAGAAAACCAAACCAATTGCGGCACTATTTTAGGCGAAATAAGCAATTAGCCCCACGATTCAAAAGCGATACGACCAAACATGTTTTGCAAGTGTGTAAAAGTATATATCAAGCCGACACCACATTTCAATGCCAAAGTATACAAAAAGCATATATTTACAGTCAAATTTACCTGCATACGTATTTGCCACACTTGAAAGTGACATATAATGTCGGGGAAAGCTAATGTCGAGCATTTCCTCGTCGGACGCCATTTTGTGGCGCCTGAATAATTTAAGTATCCGCGGAATCTTCGTAAATATTCCTTAGCTGCAAGGTAATGTAAGGGTAAAATTGTAAAAAGTAAAGACTACATATATTACATGATAGGCACTTAAATTATTTTTATCTTAGGGCTTTATATACCAAATTTCATCTAACGAATACAACACACAGATGGCGTACATAAGACCACGTAAATATTAATTTTTACAGAATAGAAAGGTAACGGGGATGTGAGACTACGAGAAAATGTGTGCTTGACAAAAAAACTTAACGGTAAATATTGAAAAGGACGCCCATAGTAACCAAACAAAATCCTCATTAGAAAGCCTCAGATGTTGACCCTAATAATTAAATTCGTTAACAAATATATCAAAATGTTTAAAAGCTAAATAAACAGACAAAAAGGCCAAAACTGCAGGAAGAAACTGGGTCAACACGCCACATAAGATGACCTGCTCAGCAAAAAGTGCTACGGATAGCAACAGACTTTCAAATATCTATATAGTCTCCACGAAATCAAACAATTAACCCTACCAACAAAACTGAGGTGGTAGAAACAGGATGAGCACCCGGACGACACTTTGCCCGACTCGATAGGCCTTGACATAACCACAACAAGGCATTTAAACAATAAAAGAGGCTAAACTACACGAATGAAAAATTAAAATACCATATAATCTTAATCAGGAATATTGATTGTTACAATTAAATACGTCTTTCAACCAATATGTTTGTGCATAAAACACTCACTATCAAGAATCTCTACTAGAAAACCTTGACTTACCAAAAAACTTGTATCTAGGGGACATCTTATCTTCTTCAAGTTTTAGTGGCTAAGTTTGAAAAATGAATCTTTAACAAGCGAATATCTAAAGTTGTCTTAAGTAAAGCAGTGAGCAGAAATCCATTCCCATTTTATTATTTTTTCTCTTATTTCGAGGTAAGTAACGTTTTTTTTTGGATTTTCAGTCCTCTATGACGTAACAATGCGCTACCAAGAAATTGGAACAGCATAATGCTAATCATATATAATTAGCTTATGTGGACATATCATTTTTTATTTAATTTTTCATTCGTTTTTTTTCCCAGGCAACCGCAGGTGTATCCGTGATGGTGTAGTACCTTGATATTTGCACAACCTTATAACCCTCTAATTAACAGCCCAAGACAATTCGAACAGAATGGAAAAGTGGCGAGAGCGGACACGACTGGTTTATCGGTGTCAAAACATCCAAGGGTCTTTGTGTGCGCATGAGTACGCGTGCGTAACATGCGAATGCTGACAAAGGCCAATAACAAAAGAGGATGGGTCATCGGTACACACGGGCCCTTATGCACTCACACTCGTGCGGGACGGCTGTCAGTTCACTACAGTGGCAACAGAAAAATTTGACAATCCAGTAGCACATGTGTATTTAACGAATTTTGCAAAGAGCACTGGGTTTTGGAATTTAAATAAAATCAGCTGTAACCGTAAATTTTTTTAAAAATTCACTTTATTTAACATCCGGTAATCCTACAGTGTCTTTATGTATACTTATAAGTATCTTGCTAATATTCGAAATTGAAAAATCAGATTGCTTGTACAATTGCAGCTGATTACTTTGATGTGGTCTGTAGTAAAATGTTAATCTTTCTAAACAACCATTTATCAAACATTTGCGAACCACTGACGCAACCGATCGGATATACTGACTAGGGTAATAAATAATTACAGTCCATTTTATTCAGCAAAATTAAATGCCAACGGACAGCGCGTGTGCAGAAAATATGTAGCAGATAAATAACATAGGAAATTTTTCGTGAATATTGCTTGTTCAGCTTTTAACTTGCAAGCAGCGTTGAATAAGACTCAGAGAAAAGGGCAACCCTGCACCGGAATTGGCTTTTCTCCTCCTAATCCAACACTTACTTTTTCCCTAAGTACTATATCCTCGAAATGCGAGTACGATAGCGTGGAATACATTCGGTTCCAACATCAAATCCACAATCGCATGTCTAAACGTCAGTGTTAATGGAGTCACGGTCTAAGATAGATGACATCAAAAATTCATGCCTATATAGGTTCTAGCTCAGTAAGCATGCTTCAGAATTTTTCGAATAATATATCGGTGCGTACCGCAGCTTGGAATATGAATGGCCGTCCAACAAAATCAGTACAGAAATAATAAGTGTACGAAAATCACGTTGCAAATTTCACATCCTGTGTCATCTTAAATGAGTTTTTGAAAATAACTCAATTTTGTTCAAATATTTTGCTGATTCTGAATCCATGTGTTTATTGCAGAATAAGATCCGTGCCATTATAATTAATTGTATGTGAGGTGCTGTTTGCCCAATGCAATGATTCTGCATTATTCTGTAAGATTACAAATAGTTTAAAGTCAAAATAGCGTCGAAATAAACAAAGCAAATTCAGGTGGTGATAATACGGACAATGAAAGAATGAAAAAAACGCATTTTTGACATTATTTCGTGTTTTTTTTAAAATATACTGCTAGAGCGATTGTGAGCCTGAAATATAAACTTAAGTTACCTAATCAAGCTAAGGCTGATTTGCTTGGTAAGTACCAAAATATATTGTCAAGAAGGTTTGTTGAAAAGACATCAGGGAAACTAATTAGTTTTAAGTAGCAACTCAGTATGTACCAACTTTTGTACAAAATTTGTTGTTGATTCCATCGTTTAATAAAATTTAGCAGGCGAAAACTGCATGCGATATGAATTTACCGCATCATGCAGAAATAATTCCTTGTTAAGTGTGCGGAAAATCCTAATAAATAGTTGGTAAGTCAACAGTTTTTTTAAAGATTTAAATATCGCAAAGTTCCAAACAGCTGTTCTTTATAACTCACTTAAAATTCAAATCATTCCTGTTATTAAAAATCTCATAATGAACCTAAAAGTAGCAGTTGCTCCGGTTCAAATTTTGTCATTCTAACGAACAAATGTTTAAAAATATAATTAAATTTTATTGGATTCTTTAAGGTTGCATTTTTTTTTCTACTGCATTTGTTAGAAGCTAAACAGTCTTGTTTTATAGCTTTTTCTATCGTTAGGTTTTTTGAAAAGTGCTTAAATTTTAAATGAACTGGGATAGTCTTTTTTCAGGTTTTTGTATTGTGAGATTTGATTTTTGAAAAAAACAAATGCGGAAATTTTTTTAAAAAAATGCATGGTTTAATAAATGATAATGTAGTCGAATTATGTAGATTTATTAAAGAAGCTTGCAATTGTTTTCTTTCAAATGTACGATTTGTTTTAACGGATTTGTTCTTAAAAATTGCTGATTGGAAGATTTTCTACAGCCCAATGTAGCCTTTTTCATTTTTTTTTTATTGCTGTCACAAACGTTACTGTATTATGTTTTTGTGTTTTTGATGTTAAGACGAGTAAATAAGTTTAGGCTACTACTTCTGAACTATTTGAAATCTCATTCACTTTGAAATCAGATGTTACGTTTTTTCCATTCCTTCAGTATTATTTAATGCTTAATTACGCAATGTCCTTATATACCATCTACTCATAAAATGTGTCTTTATTCCTTTATTATACTAAAAAAAGCAAATTGGTTTAACTACATTTCAGTTTATAAATTATCCGCTTATACTTAGCCCTTAATATGATCACTCGCAAATGGTCGAAGTCGAAGCTCTAGTGCGGATGCCGAATCCAGGGGGTGACGCACTTTGTCTGCTTTCCGTACACCATTAAGGTTTGTTGTGTGCCCACTTATGGGCCCTGAGCGTGGTCATCCATTGATACTCAATAAAGCTGTCGGCCCCAAACTTTCATTGTTGACCTAAGTAAACATTTGGTTGGGTATTTAGAAAATCCTTATTCCTCGGGACGTCGGAACTCCCTGACTAACTCGACAACCCATTTGCCGCACGGAAATACAGTGCCGTTTTCTTGCCGATTATATTCGAGCACCTTTTATTTCTAGGATCAGTCTAACCAAATAGACACTAGATTCGTCTGAATCATGCACAATATCATGATTCAGCTTTATAACGCCTGCATTTTTTTGTAAGTAGATGTCAACGTCCCAGAAGCACCGAGATTTCGTATCCGAACCAATCGGCGACAAAAGTGTATTCGAGTTGCCAGGCATTGGAGAAGTTCTCGGACAAAAATTGAAAAGGAAGGGCTACAGCATGGCCTACAATGTACTTGGCCAATACCTCCTGCTGAATAAGGACGAAGAGTTGTTCATTGACTGGATGAAAATAACTTCGTCAGCCAACCAGAAGCAAGCCAAGGATTGTTTCGATGCTTTAGACAGTTGGTGTTCCGCGTTTATGCATTAGTTAAATAAACTTGTGGTCTGTCACTGCCACAATAACTGTACATTTCAATTTTGTCATTGTTTGTGCGACTTGCTCGCGAGAATGTCTTCCCAAATTAAAGCATATTCTCAAATTCATCTTGTGTTTACTTAAAATGCTTGCTACGGTAATTTTTTGAAGCCTAGGTGTAATGTACAGGGTTCTTGGAAGACTTCATCTAGCGACTTGCTGTCAAAACATTACTGTTTGTGTTCGTGGACACTAGGGCCAAACCTGAACCCATATAACGTATAAAATACGGAAAACTAAACTGCCATGACATTCTTCCCCATTTGTTCCTTCACTCGGTATAGCTCATGTCTCGGTCTGGGAGATAGCATAAAAGCAGTTGCTACCTAAACGTTCATTCCACTCAAAACATAAATCAGACAAATATTAGTCATTGTTAGGAATGGTCTAACGTCTCTTCCCTTTTTTGCCCTTTGGGGGTTTGTTTTGAGGTCGACGTTGAGCGCCACTAGCCCCACTTGCATTTGTTGTGGTGGCGCTATTTGGTCCTGTGGATGACGATATAGAAGTCGCGGGAGCACTTCCACTCGCAACATCCCTAGAAAGTAAAGGGGTGACCAGTGAATCTATCTAAAAAGATACGATTATTGTTTTTGCTTTAAACTAGACGAGTATTCGACGGTAACTTATACTAAGTTAAGCAGGTTCGAGATTTGCAGCTCCGTTGAGGCCGACTCACTGTCACCTAAGTTGTACATTACTGGAACACTCCAGATACAGCCCATCTTACTAATAAATACCCTGTTAATTCGATGTACAGAGAATACAATCTAGCTTACATTCGCCAACAGTTTGTATATGTACCGCGGCTATCAATTAAATAGTCATTTCAATTTGCAAAGACAATTGCGTTGCAAATTGACTGATGTCAGAAGTAAAGTAAACTAACGAAGGGTATTATCGGAGCAACTAGCAGGCACATTAAGCACATGCCTTCCTGGATGCACGTTATTCTTAAAAAATATGTTCGTAATTACAGATTTTGGATCAAGGCACAATACCGATGGAAGGGGTAATAACTTGGTTCCTCTAATTGCCACGACCATTAGAAGCAACAATTTTTTGAAATTGAGTGGAAAGTTTTGAAAATACTAACACAAATAGAAGCGAGATCAGCCAAATCAGATGGAACAAATATTCATGAAATAAGTGGAGGTAAAACTCACAACTCGGGGGCCACCGATGACGTTGCGCCCTGAGGGCCACGAAGAAGATTAACCTGCCGCCTGTCGCGTCGTTTACCACGGTAGCCGGTCCTCTCACGACGAGGAAGCCAGCGCTCTGGGTCGGGAGGGACACCGGGTTCATAATTCTTCGGAAGACGAAGCTTACGCTTTTTCTTGTGCTTTTTCTCGACAACTCCTGAACCTCCAGACTTACCACCGCTAAAATAAAAATCCGTTCAAAGATTATTCAAAGGTAAAAACTAAATACAGCTTTGGATTTAAAGCAGTGTCTAAGAATCTCTAGTTTCCGAAGAATTCTAATAGACCCCACCATCCCAGAATAACAGGCGAATAGTGTCGTTACTGCGACTTGATGAAGAACCCACTGCCTTAGAAAAAGCCACAGTGTTTAAGAAAGCGTTGACAAATTTAAGAAAACCTACGTTTTTGGTGTTGGCAGGACGGGACCACGCCCAAATTTCTTGATACCTTTCACCCCGAACAGGAAAGTAGACTCAAGAGAGTCTATATCCTTTTCGCCCAATGCTTCCGTAAATTCAAGGTCACGACTAGCCTGACTCGCCTTGACCTGATCAAACTTGGAATAGGCCTGAATAAGAAGTGCCAACAAACTCTGCTGCTTTTTCTTGGCAGCGTCATCCGAAGCACCGGAACTCTTCAGAGCACTGATACGCTTTTCCAGAAGAATAGCGGCATCTTCGGCGAAACCATGAAATCGGAAGAAATCGATACACCGAGCAAGGAGTCGGTCATTGTCAACTTTCTGAAATCAAACAAATTAAATAAATTTTGACCCGAATTTACAGAAAGGACGGGCACAATATCTGTGAATGTCAGCCAGTCGCTGTCAAATACAAAACTCCTTGGTCTTTTAGAAAGGCAAAATAAACATATGAGCAATCACAAAAAAAGGTACCGTTCAGAATATTGGCAATAAACTTTCAGACCGACAGTATAGCGCAATGTCAATGGAGAGACAATATGAAACTGTGAAGGCCCTTTCTTGAATCAAAACCCATTATGTAAAAAAGCATAAGACTCACATTCGACGACCTCTTACACCAAAAGTCGAGCGTTTCCAGGACCAGAGTCTTCGCACACTTCACGGCCGCCTCATCAACCGAATCACCATCGGATGCCTTGGTGGCCAAAAGAAGTGCGACTCGAAGAGAGGCGGTGGCTGGCAGGGCAACTTGTTCTACGGACAATAGTTTACAAAGCTGCCTAGAGAGTGTTTCGACAACTTCAAATGGTATGTTTGCAGTACGCAATGGCGCACTGGGTACATTAGCAGGAGCTCCAGAAGCAGCCATTAGTTGTAGATGAACTAGCAAGAGGGCAACGAGCAAACGACCTTGGCCATCGACATCTTCGAAGGCTGGAGACTGTGTAAAATACTAACAGAAGCGCATTTACCACACAGAAAAACATTACCTCCAAAACTTTAATGGCACCGGCGAGTTGTTTGCATCGGGTTAGGTGTACAGCTGACAAAATGACACCTCGAATATTACTTGGGTCTTCATCAAGCACCGTTTTGACTCTAGAATGGCAGGCGTCAAGCTGAAAGGAAGGCTTAAATGTAAAATGAAGATAGTACCTGGTTGTTGTGCAAGTAAAATAAAGCCTGATTCACAAGAATTGAGCTGCGTTGAGCTTGGAACAGCTTGTGCTGCAAGCCATCAATCGAAGATGCTTTTATACGTTTTCGAGTGTCAAAAACGTTTTGCCCCTTGTTAATGCAAATTAGATTATTTGCGATAACAGCTGTTAATGGGGGATCACCCGACCTAAAACGCAGAAACGAAAATAGAAGTCGCGGACACTCAATTAGAATACTATAAGAAAGCAACACACCGTTGACGCAAAATTGTGTGGTAGATTTCAGAAGCCGCATCGTCTTTCTTTTGTTGCTGCAATACAAAGCCTTTTTGTGCCCTAAAGGAAGCATTTGGTATTTATATAGTATCTTAGTGGGACAAAAAAGAATTAAAAACCAACCGTATTGGTGCCACTTCTTGATTAATTTGATCCTCGCTTATATCAGTCTCGTTTTCGAAAGTTTCCAAACACAATTCTTAAAATAACAGAGTTAATGGGAGACGACATACTTTCTGCTTTGTTAAGATATTTTAGAGCACTTGAGTAGTCCCTCCGACCGATGAAGTAGCACGCCGCATTAAAATCGGTTTCAAACATCGCAGGGGAATAATTAAGAGGCTATAGGCATATGACCACGGATGAAATCAAGGACAAACCGCAGACTTTCCCTGGAAGCAAGAAAGCGCAGCCTTAGCAGCAAGAAGGTTTGTCAAACGTTCCTCTTGATAATCATCCTGTGGGCAAATCAGAAATCGACAATATTCTCACCTGGTAGGTTTGCATTAGTTTATCATACCCTTCTATCGCCTTTTCGAACTCTTCAAGCCGATAATACTACAACATTAAGACTAATGTGATTTACTATTTGCGATCTAAGCTCGATTATTGGCTGTGTCTCATTTGGACAATTCGTAACGGTTTTCAGAGCATCTACCAGTCGATCCAAGCGATATTCACAGTAGGCTTTTTCCAAGTGATAATCACTAAAGATAATGAATCATATGGCAAGAACAGACGTTATTTTTTGCTTTCGGAAGAACTCCAAACAGTCGTCAAACCGCTCCTGGTGGATGAGAGCAACTACTTTGCAATGTTGGGCATAAGAATTAGAAGGTGAAGACTTTAAGACTATTATCCGTCGGAAAAATGGGATGCCTCACTTTTATCACAAATTGTCACGACTTTTGAATAGGACGCCGATCTACATGCTTTTCCAAGATCATTAATTAGGACATCGAGGTCCAACGCAGCTTGCTTGTGTGTCATAACAGCTGACGTTAATTATAGCATAAAAGCTGGGCACAAAAATGGTGTAGTATAACAACCAATCACAAAATAAACCACAAATAACCTGAGAAAATCATAATAATACTATTATCTGTACCTACAAACATTTAACTCAGTTGATCTTTAGTCCAAATGGATTTGAATCACAAAAAACTGGAATCATTATTGTTCAAATTAAAAAAAATAACTAGGTAAGGTACAGATAAATAAGAGAGCAAAATATTTTTTTATTTGGCAAACCTCGATCTTAGTCTAATTGGTATTTTCGATTAGTCGTTCCAAATACATTAGCGGCAATTAATCTACTTTGTTCACCTTACCAATGTCCAGACAGTCAACTGATCTACAAATAACATTGCCTCTCCTAAGCATGGGTAAACGTCGGACGATTAAGTTTGGTGCTGAAACCCTTAAGAACATGGATTTGTCTAATCCAGTATTCGAGGAATATTATAGGAAACAACTCTCTTTGGATGAATCCGACTTTGAGCTGCTTTTACAGGCTTTAAAGACAGAATTGCCTGTGACATTTCGCACAACTGGTTTTCGTCAACAGAATCGCGAACTTCTTTCATTACTTCGCGAAAATTATCTCCAATCTATCATTAATAAATCCGTTACCGATTCTGCAGGTGATGTAACTGTGGTTCCCCTCCGCTGGTACCCCGGACTCACAGCCTGGCAAATAAATGCTAGTCGCTTGACCATTCGAAAGTCTTCGGAGTTGAAGGAACTACAAAAATTTTTAGTCTCAGAGTCCGAAGCAGGTAAATGTCTAAATTTTCGTTATGCCTTATTTTGTTACGTAATTGGCACTATGGAAATTGCACCCATTTGTTTTCAGGCAACTTAAGTCGTCAGGAAGCAGTTAGTATGTTGCCGCCACTTGTTCTGGATATCAAAGAACACCACGCTGTCCTGGATCTCTGCGCTGCTCCAGGGTCAAAATCAGCTCAACTCGTTGAGTTATTGCACGCCGATGCTGAATCCAAGTGTTCAGATGCTACTCACTATTCCGAACCCTCTGGTATCGTTGTTGCAAATGATCTTGACCGTCAACGGTGTTACATGATGGTGCACCAAGTCAAGCGCCTTCAAAGCCCTTGCGTCATACTAACGGAAGAAGACGCATCCGTTTATCCCCGTTTATTTATTAACTCATCTGAAAACCCTGACATGGTAAATCATCTCTTGGGAGCAATGCGCTTTTAGATGCAGCAGATGCTGTTTGATCGAATTCTTGCCGATGTACCATGCAGTGGAGATGGCACCCTTAGGAAGAGTCCCGATATTTGGGCACGATGGACCCCAAAAATTGGAAGAGGTCACCATGACCTACAAAAAAGAATCCTGCGCCGTGGCCTTGAGCTTCTTCGCGTTCCGGAATCCCCAGATGATCATGATCTTCCCCGCCTTGTTTATTCGACCTGCAGCTTAAATCCGGTTGAGGATGAAGCCGTAGTTGCATCTGTTCTCGCCGCGTGCAAGGGCACAGTTCGACTTGTTGAACCTGATCTGCTGTGCCTTCCAAATAGTACAAATGCCAAGGACGGAGGCTTTATCGCTCGTCAGGGGTTGAAGAGTTGGCAAATCCTCATGGGTAATGATAAATGGTACACGGCTCATAGCGAGCTTCCCGAACGGTACGTGCCAAGTGGTTGCAACTCCACTGATCCAAGAATCCTTTTTATTAAAATTTCCTATTTTAGAGAGCGAGGGACTGTCCAAACCAGCCTTTTCCCTCCAGAAAATGCGGAAGAACTTCATTTAGAGCACTGTCGACGTGTGCTCCCTCATGATCAAAATACTGGTGGGTTCTTCATTGCTGTCTTCGAAAAACTGACTGACCTGCCTTGGATGAGGAACCGCCAGCGAATTACTAAGGGAAACTGTGAATCATCAAATAATGGTGGGTGCCCCTTAATTTTGGCATATCATTGTTGTCTGAAATCCTCAAAAGTACTCTTGTGGATTCTACTCGAATGCAGTACGGTCTATCGCTCTATTTCACCGCGATAGTGATGAAAAAGTTGTTGTTTATTAACTTATATTCAGTGTTTTGATTAAATTAAAATTCCAAAACGCAGATTGTGATAGTATTAGTATAATAGACCAACTTTATGATTTTTCTGTTAACTGAGTTCTAGCAACACCTCAATTTTATACATTAACCCCTGTTAGTGCTTAGTAGCCATGGTATTAGTCTACTTCAGATATTTTCAGATTTACATGTTCACTAAACATGTTGTACTCTTTCATGAAAATCCCTTACAAATTTCACGTAAGCGCCATCTTTGTGACAGTAGTACTTGGTCAACAAGTATGCAAACCAGATTGAATGCTAACCGGATTTTGTCAAATTCACGAAACTGTGACCAATGAGGAGTAATGTAACCCACTCAACGGTGGTCTTTCGATGTACCAAAATTTGTTGAGCTTGATCTCTTCACGATTTACTACTTTTGCCTCCGAACTGGACTATGAGACGGATCACATAGTTTTCTAATCTACAGAATTTCCCTTTTGTGTATGCGAGTTAAACTTGTTGAGGCGCCATATACCACTAACTCCTCAACAAGGATGAAGTCTGCGAAGGGACAAAGAGTCAACCGGGAACTCGACTAGGTCGTCGTCGTGTGTGTGTGGGTGACATTTGCGCGTGTACTTATAGCTTTGATGTGTGAGTCATAGATGGGCTAACATCGTGCAAATGAGAGGGAGTTGAGGATCCGCGCGGCTGGCGACATGCTGTGAAAAGGTGTACTGTATGTAACCAGGTTGACGAGTGTGAATCAGCACGATTCACAACAAACTCATCCCCATTTTAGTTGCGAGTACGGAGCGTTCAGTAATCGAAACTGAAGTATCTGCCAATTGTAATGCACCCGCATCAAAGAAGGCACGTCTGACAGAATACAGACGGGAGGAAAGCAGCTTTGTTTACATGGATCCAGCCACTGACAATGACTGGCCCAAGATCCGTGAGTATTATGGCATCGAAAAAGGTGGTAAGACCTTGGCAATCCTCAACCCTGCCCAGATCCTCTACAGAGCCAGCTGTACCGACGACCCCATTCGGAGACGATTTCTCTACTACACCAACGCCCTCGTTAAAAAAGTGATCCAAGCAAATGTTGGCACCGGTAAATTTTCTAGGCTCTTTTGTCCTGATTCTTGTTTCTTATGAGTGTGCCTATTTTTTTCCTATTTTTGCTAATTGCTTTGTCGTTGTTACGTTGTCAACACCAAAAGAGGTTTTTAAATTATTCACTTTCAAACAAAGTGGCAGATTATGTTTCCTGAGCGTGTTCATTTTCGTGGAGTGGTTGTGTCTTCAGGTAAACGCTGTTTACATTTTATGTGGCTCAAATTTTGGGATTTAACTATAAGTGTCAGAACATTAGTCTTGTTGTACTAACCTCTTCAATGTGTCACTTGCATTCTCACCGCATCTACTTCTACCATCAATTTCGGTCCTAACGGGGTCCGATTTTAAAGCATAGCCGACATAGTATGTCATCATTTAATTGGTTACGTCAATAGTAAAAAAGGATGACCTAAAATAGGCCAATATCACAGAAGTTAAGTGTTATTCTATGCATTGGCATGGGCCGCGTTCGTGTTCCTGTAGAATTGACTTTTCTAATCAAGTCATTTTGTAAATTGGATGATTTCCACTTCAGGAATGTGGTGATTTGCTTGTCTGGAGATAGATGAGGGATTGCGAATTGATTTAGCGTTTTAGCTAACTGGTAAATTTACAAAACTCGGCTTGAACCAGATCGATTTAGCAGGTCTTTATTAATAAGGTCCCGCAAAGTGTCTTGGCTTCAGCTGTGTAGGCGAACGGGACATTGTCTGTGTGTACATTATGGGTAGTAAATGTTAGGGAAGCTTCTAGAATTCCTAAAAGTGTGGAAATGAATTTCATCGCCTGTCGCATTTGCCCCCTTTAGGTCTTCACATCGTGAGCGGCGGTGTGAAGTTGTTTGCTCTCAGCGATGACAAGCAGTTTGTTGGCTACCGTCTACTTCACGATGGAGTCCACCTGGCCTCTGCGTTCCTCCCTCAATCGACCAGTATGGAACAGTACCCTCCACAAGTAATTCGTTACCATTCATTTCTGTGTCGTTGCTTTGTGAGGCTTGAAGTGTTAGGGGATTGATTGTTGCCCTTTCAAACGCCTCAGGCATGTCTAAGTCCCACTCACGTGTCAAAGTGATGCCCGTTTGTTATCATGATTTTTTTCGATTGAATTTATTAAAGTCACAGAAAGGTATCTTAATTTCAGCTTTCTTTACCTTGAATAAAAACCTCTTGCGAGGGTTTGAATTGCAGCCCTAAAACTATGATTGCATTGGAATCGGTGAGTGCTTAGTTTTGGTTATCTTAAAATCCCCGGAGTACTTATTTTGTGCAGAACATCACTTGAACTTGACATTTGTCATTCCTGACATTTTCGCACGTTATTATGCTGTCTGATCTATATCAATTTCGTGTATCACCTGCTCTAAACTCACTTCTTTGTCTCATTAGCTTTGTTACCGTCGCCTTTCGCTGTCCGCCAGTGAGCGCGACGACCTTGTCCTGCTCCTGTGCGAAGAGATGCCACTGGCCGAGCGCTTTTCCAGAGCCACACAGGACCAGTGGGAGAAGCTCGATGTCGGGCCTGTTCTCATTGACTACAATCCCTTCGCCGCCTCCGACCCACTCAACGTAATGCCTTTTGCCTGTAGCAACTTTTGCTTCTGCCGCACCTGCTCACCGTTTCGAAACCCCCTTGGTTGGTTAGCTATACTTACAGGGTGCTGCGCTTGTGTGTACTTAGTCTTTACACTCCTTGTCACCGGGGGACATTGGTTTGTTCCCCAAGCCTTTTAATTTTATGGCGCAAATGCAGTGCGTCTTTCCTTGTGAGAGCTGATCTGGGCTTGCAAATGAAACCGCGGGTACTGGATTAGGTGGTAGTACGTTGTGCTTCCTTAGGACATCACATCGAACTGTCTTAGTGTGGTGACTGCTGCAGCCACGCCATATTCTTAGATATAGGGGAGTTCAGTGAGGCCTTTTCCGACACGTAGATATTCGCGCAGCGTGCTTTAAGGTTATTTTCTAATTATTATATTTTAGCCGCCGGACAAAAGCCTTCGACCGCATTGCCGGATCGCTTTTGCCGGTTGGCGGGGGGCGAAGAGCCTTCGCCACTACATCGACCGTCACGAGCGGGTGCACATCCTCCGACTGTGCGGTCTCGACGCCTCTGTCCCACTTATCACCGGTCGAGCCAAAGATTTGAACCAGGGAGATAAACCGTAATGCCCTGAACGATTCGACATTGTCGCATTGTACAGATGTAAACCTTGCCTGACAGTTATTTAAATGTATCTTGGTCTGTATAGTCGTTTTCTAAAAGCCTCACTAGCGTTAGTGTGTGTTGCAATTTAGGTTGTCTGCTTAACACGTACAGGACGAGGCACACATTCCATTTACATTAAAACTCGTATTATGCGACAACCTTGTTCAAACTAAATACACATGCTGTTTAGTTTTTTATGCTAACTGAAATCCCGCTGTGTGCTGGTTATTTTGTGCTAAATTGGACACAATTTTCCACTCGTGACCGACGCATAATGGTACTTGTGGGATTTGCTCCAAGGAACAGCAATCAGAGGCGCGCATTCTGGTGGGTGTCAGTCAGATCTGTCTGCAACCAATTTTTTGGCGCTGCTCTTCCCTAAACCTGTTTTGGGTGGGGGTGTAACTGTAAGTTAGCGCATTTGACGAACTAACAGCCTTCAGGAACCATGGAAAGTAATCCATCTGGTTAGCCAGTAAACTGAGGGTATTAGCGAATGCCTTCTTATTCCTTCTTGAAAACTCATATTTCGAGGACACGGCACTGCGGTCATTCAGTGTAAGGTTTCAAGACACTTTAACAGTTCACTATAGCATGTGAAGACTAGGGTAATGCATAATCTCTTCCACTTCAAACGGTAAATTGAGGTGTTTAATGTAACATTTATACGAAGTTTTATCATTCTATTTAATAATCACCACACAGCAGGTTAAGGGTCGTGCTCCTTTCAGCTGTTCATGGCAGTTTTCAATGCCTAAAATCACTATTACCGCTTCCATTCGGTCGATGGGGAAGCGGTACGCACCCAGAAGTAAGTAGTTGGAGCCCGACTGCGTGCAAATAGGAAAAACCTTTTGTTCTATCTATTTTCCAATAAGTACGCAGTGTACAGTCGCCTAAAGTGGCTTCGAACAACATTCCGACACTGTGCTCATTCCGGCTGTCCTTCTTCGGTGTCGTCGTCTTCCCCCTCATCGTCTTCTTCTTCTTGCTTGTTTTTCTCTTCCTCCAGTGGACTTGGATCATCAATTTCCTTAATGTCCTCACACACCGCAGTTTGCACGCGTGGTAGCAGTGGCTGAAACCCTGACCCGACCGCCTTCAGGCCCCAGCCCACGTAGATATTGTCGAATCCACTAAATCATTAAAACTTAAAATAAGACCATAGTAGTGCCGGAATTAGGACTAAACGTTCAGTTGATAAATCCACGACGTTTTAAATTTATTTTAAGTTACTTTTCTGGTGAATTTGGTAAGCAGCGTGACTCACACATTTCATGACGCGCACTATTCCTTTCATGATCTGTAGTAAGGACCATGCTTTTGTCCATGTCAGTCTTTCATCAATACTAATGCTTCCAAATCCTCTCTTTATGGCATCTTGATTTGGGTTAGTTTTGTGGTAATTTTGGCTCTCGATTATGATACATTTAAAGAAAACAGTCAGTCTTGCAAAGCACTCTGGCCTACAGATTTACTTGAACTAGTTGTTCTATAATTGCGGTACTGAAACAGCAGAAAGCAGCATCCATCTCCCCATCTGCAACACCTGCCACAAAATCGCATATGGGCATGCATTACAGTTAAGTCAGCCATTGTGGGTGCCCCGTGTCCACCGCATCTGCAAATGTTATTGGTGGGTGTCGACTCTATCCTGGAAATCGTTTAAAGATATTAAGGATATAATGTGGTCTTACCCTTGCCACGCGACACAATGCGCACCTGGCCACAACTGTGATGATATGCGAATATAGGCGCCGTTTAAAAAGCGTCGCATTATCCAAGGTGTTTGTCCGTGCACGGGAATGTCGCTCAGAATTGGCGTGAGGATCGGCGGTCCCCTTTCCTCTTGTGGTGCCTCGCCAAGACCAACTAACTTGGGGACCTCATCTCCCTCGGCTTCTTCGTCGTCACTTTCGCTTTCTACTTCTCTGGGGTCAAGCCTGCAGAAATACGCTGGCGAATTAATGTCCTGGCATATTCGAAAATAGGGTTTGTTCTATCAAACGTCTAAATTGAATTTCCTTTGCTGAACACCCAAAACCATTCAGGTCATTTGAAACGCCGTTTTCTTTACTTCGATTACACAGCAGCAGGTATTACACAGGAACGAGGAATTCGAATTGCCAAAGTTTGAAGTTTCTTTAAATGAATCATTTTTATGTGAGTGGAATCAAAATAAAAACAAATTGGCTAACCATAAATACACAAATATGGCAATTAAATAATTTCATTAAACAGCCAACTTTTTTGCCTTTTCACTGATTGGCAGTGGCCGGATTTTGAGATCTTGAGGTTTATTTAACCGTGGAGTCGTTCCTTTCATTTCCTCAGCCAATCTCAGGCCGAGTTGTCAAAATTCTCCAAAGCACCTCTTCATCTATAGGTGCTTTCCCTTAGCATTAGCTTATACAATGACCAATTGTGGTTTGTAACCTATCACAATTCTCCAAATAACATAGGGCTCTCTAAAAGTTGAACTACTTTGATAAAGCAACTTTTCGACAAAGTTTAAGCCCGCTTAGAACTAAACTCAAATGCAAATCTACTGCGGCAACGGCAGATCTGAGCCGCACAAGGGTTGCACTAGCATAAATTCTCAAAGCACTTTCGTTGAGGTCAACTTGTTTTCATCATTATTTAAAAGGAAGTCGTTTTGTAAAAACTAGTGATCCTAAAGTTGGTTAGCTCTTGCACATATAGTGTACCAGCAAACCCCGGACGCCTATATAAACTCATTAATCAATGCTGTCTAATTATTATTCATGTTTACCATGTAACACGACCCTGTGGTAGGATGTACGCTGTCTTGTGTACCCAGTTCTCCGGAGTCATTTCGCTGACGGGCTTTTCCGTGTAGTCCTCGTTTTCCTCACACTCTGTAAGTCCTTTCGCATCGTCCTCCTCTTCCACTCGATGTCGGTAGTATCCTTCTGGGGCGAGCTGAGTACCCGCGCTTATGCGAGCGATTTGAGCGCGCAAGTAATTGGCCTCCGTTCCCGGGAACTGGGGGTAGCTTGTAACTGCCGCTTCAAGGTTACCGGTAAAGAAGTTGTGTATCTGTTTGAGCAAGATGGAACCGCATGGCGTAAGGACGTGCTCAAGGCCTCTAGCATCTTTACATGCATTTCGTCGATCATGACCGCACGGGTGACAAACGAGTTACGGGAGTAATCGTTTCATCTAAGATTTCAAACAACATCACTGTGTACACTTAAATACCCTCAATTTTTCCCGGTCCTCCGTTAAGCTAAATTAACTTAAATTTATTTTAAATTCCATTAGCACATGTGAGAGCATACAGATTCGTGAAATAGTAGCAGAATGTTCGTATTCACAAATGATTGAAGTCGATTTTTGATGGAAATTAAGGGCTCAAATACTAGCTTAAGCATAACGCAACATTATTTCTACACATGTAAACTTAAAATTATATTTGTGTTTACTACAAAGTGTCGTTCATACTGTTAGCTAATGTTTATGGTAAAGAACGGGAAGGAAGGATATCGTTTAAGCAATGTCACTTGTGAGGAGTGCTCAGTCAAGGTTCTTAATAAAAGTTGGAAAAAAAGATCAAATCGCCTCCAAACTTAGACTTACATTTCGGGTAAACTGAGGTATTTGCTAAGAGTTTGGATTAAATTCATAAAAAATTTAGCAGAAGTAAGATCTAGCATAAGAACTCACGAGACGAGAAAGAACAATGTGTTTAGGTCTTGCATGAGGTAATCTAGTCCACGGTCCACTGGGGCTGTTGCTTACGAAGTAGATATGCAAATTCACTCCTTCACCGACATCCTCTTGAGGCATATCTGGTGGTGATTTCCAAAGCGATTTTGGAAGTGGTGGATTGACATCTACTTGGATTAAGTAGGCATTACTGTGAATCAATATTCTGACAATTATCACCCTATGCCAATAAAAAAATTTTCCTTCGCATTGTAGTGCACAGGTACATCTTCCACTTCGTTCGTTTGGAATTAATTGAAAAGTTAGGAGGTGGTTGGCGGTTTGTTTTTAAGATGGCCAATGTCTAGATATTTAGGCGTTTTATGAAGTGGTTGGGTACAAAGTATCTCATCACAAAATTCACTTATCTCGAAATTAAGTTGTTAATTGACTTCAGGCAAATGTTTTTTTTTCAAATTTCCTATTTGCTGTTTTTCATTTAAAAAATAAATGCAATCAGGTTCTAACAAAACATTTCAGTCATATATTATGATTTAAAAATTTCTGGTTTTCGTTACTAAGTTATGTTTAAACGCATTTAGCGAAAATTCGTATGCAAAGTATACACAATTGTACCAGCCTGTCTCGTGACAAGCAAAGCATCCTGTTTTTTTAAATCAAGACGCAGTTATTGAGGAAAGAAAAAACTATCTTAAATTGTTGAAAAATTGTTAGCTTAATGAAATGATTTTGGCAACACTTTACTAAAATTTGTTAAAAGCCGTCTCTGGTTTATAAAACGGTTGAGTTATTCTGTTCTAATGTACAAATTATTCAGTAAATGCTAAGTCTCTGAAATGGAACAGCTTGCATTTACATGAGCAAATAGATGCTAATCATTTGGAAGATGTAACTGACTAAAATTCTTTTTTTAGACGTCTTATTTTGCATTTTTAAAGCGAAGTATGATAATGTTGATACCAATCCAATTTTGGTGATCCGCTGTTCCCGATAGACACAAAGGAAACTAGATGTGGATCAAACCTAATGATTTGAAAAAAAATAAAATGAAGTGAAAATGACGTTTTACATTAAATATTTGTTGTAAGGTCATGTAAACGAAACGCTTTTATAGAATTTTGATTTTGTCCACCATGAGAGTGCACTTACGTCTCGAACACTCTGAATATCCTATTCATTGGTTAAGGGTATAGACCTTAATAATCAGAGTCCTCAAAATTATTTTTTTCAAAAAGGTAAATATGGAAATGCCTGCGCCAAGAAATTACTAAGGTATCTAAATTTGTTAAATAACACACAACAGTAAAAGTGATTTTCCTAAGACACACTCCGATTTTTTTGCTACAAGTAAACTGCCAAAAATTATATTTAACAAGTATGAACATCAAGCACCTAAAAACTAAATTCCAACGTCGTGGTCTGTTTTCAATTTTTCGATTGCAAGAATTTCTAAAAAAAGCAGAGAAGGAACCATACAGGGCATCAAATATGCTTAACAAACTGCAGGCAGCAATATCGAAATACACTAACATGATATATAAATTCTGTCATTTGGATAGTGGTAAACCATTTTACTCAAAATACACACCATGACCCAATCCCTCAAAAAAGTCAAAAAAATAATACTGAAACGCTATAAGAACATAAATGGCATTCAGTGACGTTTTTATTGCTGATATACAAGCACTCATATTCAAACACGGATTTACCTTCATGGACAACCTCCGTGTGTACTTCTTCAGTATCATCAACTGTACCAGGCAATTCGATATCAGAAAATGCATCGAGATCGTGAGGTTCACATTCAAAAATGTAGTAATTACTTTTAAGACCAAATATCTTTCCCCAAAATCTCACGTTTTCAATAGAATAATCACTCATAACGTCCCTCAGAGATAAATTCAACTTCACATATTCATCAGATCCAACGCCTTCTCCAGTGGTCCTAATGACGTTTGCAATTTTATAAATATCCTGAACTGCAGAACTATCTTGATCAAAATCAGCGTCGTTAAATAATTTCTATAAAATTGATGATAGTCTGCGAAGGTTATTACTTGATAATGAGATACTTCATTTTGCAAAAAGGCTGTTTGATCAGTATGGGATCCGCAACCGTTAGATGACCTGTCGTCTTCGCAATTAGCATTTTTGATTTTGCTAAGGACAATAACCTGGTTTTCAATTGTGGGTTGCTCCCCAGTTAAGTATTTGAACATTGCATTTTTCAAAACATCGTATCTAGAAGTACTATAGGGAATGTGGCAGAACTTTACGCATTGACTCCATTATTTATTTTTATCTCTTGAAGGCTTTCTCTTTTTTGTGCAATGTTGTCAAACGTATTCGATTCTTCACCAGGCATTTGAACTGGTGAGGACTCTGAAATATTAACCTAAGTCTTTTGTCATGTACTTAAACAAAATACAAATGTTTCACTTTTCAACTTTAGTAGTGACTTTAAGTTCAAAATATAATTTATAATTGACAAGGCAATCAATATTAGAAAAGCTCTAGGTCTACAGCGCATACTTTGGCATCTAGGGAAGAATTAATTCTTTTCGTGTTTCATCTGCGAGACGTTTACTGTTGCCTGCTGATTCCTCTTCGAGTGAAACCAATGTGTTAATAAAGAAAAACAGCACGTTTGAGACCTTGCACTTAGTTCGGATAATATTCTTAATAATTTGTGTTGAGTTAAAAGCCAAGTCGAATGATTAAATTACTTTAAATTGATGCATTTCTCAATCAGAAAAAGTAATGCAAGATGTTCATTATCTGTAGACTGTGGAACATTCAGCCGTTGACATTTACTTTGATAATGTATCTAGCTAAATGAAGTGATTATCGGTTCCTCAGAATTTACCTATTTTGGATGGATATTATGTATAAAAAATGCGAATGTGGTTTTTTTACCTGCAGTATAACAAGCTTAATTCTGGGTATATTTAGTCTAACAAAAATAGGTACCTGTGTTCTCTTCTTGAAACTCAATTTTTTAGGAGGATTGAATTATTACTTCTTGATTGTCTAATATATTTGACTATGTCAGCTGGCAGAATTTTACGATAACCAAATCAATTAAGAAATACACCGACTTGACAGTTTTTCGCATAACCTGCAAGTGAAATTTTTGCAACTGATACTGTCTGGTAAGATCAAGTCCAAAAATTTTTTTAATATATAGACCATCAAAAAAATTATTTGACTAACCCATCCACGTTCGATTGCAAGGCTCACTAATTTGGTAATTGCTTTGATGAAAATGGGTCAGCAGCTAACGACACGAGCAAAAAGTTAGTAAGGGGTGGCGTAAAACTTTTGGGAACACATTTCCAAACTGCAAAATCTCATGGTTAAATAAACTATTTGAATTTTCTTGTCGGACAGTTTTTTCAAAAATCCTAAGCAGAGGTTCTTTGTTAGTTTGGTTTAATAGCCACTCTAGCATATTTTTGTTGACAACGAAGCAAAATCGTAACTTGAGTGTCAGCTAACGGAAACTACTTTCCTTAACATGCAACACAAGTACTACCGGAGTTTAACCACACCGACTGCCTTTACCATCGTCTACTTCTCGTGTTACCATCCTTACACATCTGCTTCCGAGAATTTGGATATAACTGACCGATATTCTTCTTTTTCATTTGCAGCCATCTACCAAAATAATGGGAATCACTTTCTCGTTATAGTCTAGAGATTACTAAACAGAATTGCTTGTGTAGTCTTGTCAAATTTTAATTACACTAAGGTGTGCTCGAGAGGGGGTTGATCAAAACAGTTCACCAAAGCCATCTTCATAATGGTGGATTCAGAAATCTCTGGATTGCAAAAAAAAACTTTTCCAGGAAATGCCTAACCGTGACCAACTATATACGCATATTTAAAAAAAATATATTAATCGGCTTCAAGCAACCCATCGCCAATTCGAGAGTACAGCAAGACTAAACTACCTACTCCCGCTTACTCTTTTTGCTATATGATAATATGAACCAGTGCAAATGCAGCGGACGCTGCCAAATATAAGGCGTAAGGGGTAGCAGGACAGCGTTCTTATTAGTTTATTCGGTTTGATTCAATCATTGAGTAATGTGTAGATGAAACCTAGACCAAGGTCGTCAGGCCGAAAAAAGCCAAGTGAGCCAACACGTACCTCCGAAATCATTGTGGTCGTGCATCAATTTGCAAAGGAGCATAAACTACACCCATTTCGGAGTTTGGGTACTTACATATTCTATTCACTGCAATTAGGCATAAGTCGGGGAGGCAGACAGATTCAAATCGAGAAATAAGTAAGCCATGTACTCAGTTCAACAACTGCAGCTAAGTCAATGAATTTCGGTTCAAACAATAAAGCAAATGGGCTAGAAAGTAATGACGCACGCAACCGTGCACGAACGGCGCAGACGACGAGTTCAGCGACACAGAGGAAAAGGGCTACGGGTCTTGAAAGCACAGGGTATGTACAAAGTCGTGAACGTTAAAAAGCCAATACACTATCTCTTGGGTGCCTCAGGGGTGAGCACTTCACGAGATTCGGATGGCGGAAGTTTGAAATTGTCTCGAATAGATGCTAATGGTGACACAGCCGAGCTCTCATCGCCAGAACAGCATTTAAGTCGAATCACTAGTGGAGAAGCAGGGGTTGACGAAGTGTCCCCAACACTGTCGGTACTGCAATCGGAAATCACATAGCACTGGTGGGCGCGTTTCTTTGGAATAGGAGAATTTTTCGAGGCGCGAGATGACGCCCAAGTTGCGGGTCTACTAGATCGACGCAGACCAACTGAATCCATGGAACAAGTTGAAGAAGAAGAGGGTGTTGTCTGGCCATCTAGACTATCGTCGGAATTTCCAGAGTCGCGACGACAACGTTTGCGGTGGATGGTTTTGCTGGGAGTGGAAGGTGGTGTAAGGGAGGCACTGCTACCGCTGGAGAGAGGAGAGGTGGGTTTCATTCCACGACGGACCATTCCGTGTGGAGGTGGGGGGTTCTTTCGGCTTCGACTGATCAGGTAGTCGATGATTCGGACGTCTCGAAGACGGCAGCGACCACCCTGTTGAATGTGGTCCAGCACATCAAATGCGCGTTCAATTCCTGATAAAAAGGCACCGTGTGTACACTGCTGCCCTCCCTGACTGTCAATTGTCCCCTCACCAGCAAACAAAAGGCGTGGCCGACCCTGCAGATGGAAAAAGAGGCTTGTGATTACCTACCAAATGGGAACCCTTGGAGTGCAGGGCCGTAGTAGTAGGCAACGGGAACGTTGGACGACTCTGGAGGTTTCACGACGACGTACAAAATCAACTCACGGGCCATAAAATATCCAAAAAAAACTATCATGGGTCATTTTTGTGGCACACTCTTCAATGCCTGCGATGAGATATTAGTTAGCATAATTTTTGTTGTAAGGAGGTGGTAATGGATCCAGAATGAGAATTCAAAACACTACGACTTCGTTAGCACACCCTCGGCAGCCTGATGGGAAGTCACCCAAATTAGCCGAGATTTGAGCTTCAACATTTGTACTGGACAGATGAGCAAACTGCGCCTCTAAATCTGTGTTCCAACTATCTAATCAGTCCAGCACCCAATACGCAGTCGTCAAGGATAGATCTGGCAATAAAATGTTTACGTTACTCCCTCATGGACCAACCTCGTCTGTGCTGAGGTCGATTCTTCTCGGCAAATGAAGTTGACCTTGTACATTACAAGGACATGCATTAAAGTGTCACACTTAATCGGTGAGGTACATTGTTTCGCCACAAAGAGACCCGAGCACACTGTTTTAGAAATTACCACCACTGATGTGACGAACATTTGGAGCCCACCCATGAGCTGATCGCCAACACTATGGCAAGCCCGTTTTATTTCCGTCATTTCGTTTTAAAAGAACAAAAATACAAAAACTCCAGTCAAAACCCTCATTGATGCTTCTATTAGAAATGAATTGCAAAGGACTGCTCAAAGCACATGGTTCTATTTTGCATGCCAATCGAAATCCATTGAACCAAACAAGGAAAACCATTCAGTTCAAAAAGAAATTCAGGACAAAATCTGGGGATCAACAGTAAAAAACACAATTAAAGGAAATCGGTGACGAGTACCCAGCAAGACCGCTGGAAGCATTTAAACAAAACGTCCAGCGAAAAACAGAAGACGTTATGCTTGGAAGCAGGTTAATGAGACCCTTCAAGCGACAAAATTGTTTTGTTCGCGTCGGATAATGTCAGCGATATAAAAGAAGACAAACCGCCTTAAGTAGCACGGGTTAGAAAGCCCCTGTCTTAACAAGCGAACAAGCAAGTAAAACACACAAAAACAGACATGTGAAGTGGCAAATAAGCCAAACTTGGAGGCTGCGCAGGCAAGAATTGTGCATTTGTACTACAGAGACGGTGTATCGAAAGTGCATTAGACTAGACGTTCAACGCTGTGGCGTCATTAAGACGACTTCGGTTGTTTAATTCTTGTGTGCAATTGGAAACATGAAAAAGGCGGGGAAAACCCACAAACAGCACTGGTGCTGTGACAGAATCTGCAGAGGCTGGTATGCCTTTATCAGCACGAAAACTCAACCTTTCGTATGTGCAAATGACAGCTGCAGGGGATTGAGAGGTCATGAAAATTTGAATCAGTGAAATTAACAGGAATGCTGCATATGCGCCATTAAGTGAAAATGAGCCACAGAGAGAGAGAGTTTGAAAGCGCTTTCAAACACCGATGATAGTTTTCGAAGATTTCTTTGATCAGACGATGAGAATCGCGAAAAATTGATGGGAGCCTGAAGGAAGTGCCTCGGTAAAGCAACATGGGCGTAATACGCAAATTAATGTACTATCTGCACCCTGGTACAACTGATAGAGTTCACAATTACTCGAGATAAAAAGCCCCAATGTAGCAGGATTTTTGTAAAACAGCGTAAATGATTTTGCAAACTATATTATAATTAAGTCGAGCTAATTAAAGTGTTACTTTGTCAAACTATGAAAGACATCTTCACACGAAAATCCGCACTATGTTGCGAGATGTTCATCGCGTTGAGCAATCATTTTACGGTTGTACGGGTCGTGAGGTGTAAGAAGGGATTAGCGCCTGAGAAGACGCGTTAAATTGGCGCGATTGAGGAACGACGCGGCACGGAGAAACGGCCTCGAGTGAGTCATGGCATGGACGCGGGAGGACGACCTCACACGGCAGCAACTTGAAGCAAGCAGACCAGTGGCAACTCGAGACGGTGATGTCCGCAATGGCTACGGGGTCTTCAAACGTTACGGAAAACGATAAAATACCTTTGCATCTGCATTCCGATGCTGGCTACACGTAAACAGAGTCAAAGCATGCTAACTTGGTCCGAATAAAAGGCAGCGTATGAAATAAGTCGAGATACGGGAAAATAAATTCATTCAGCCTTTATCAGTTGAGACGGTTTGAAGGACGCCACATGTAATGTAAGTGAATACACGCGTACGGTCAGCGCAGATATCACAGTTTTAATTGTCTTCGTGTAAAAGTATGTCATTAGCTTAGTTGCTTTTTTTGACTTTGCACGGGCTTACCATCATGAAACTAAATGCACCAATAACAGATGAAAGAAGTCCAACCACGGAGTGGATAAATTTCGAGACAATCACTAAGTGGATTTGTTGAGAAGCCGCTCAAAAAAGAGGAAGTCTATTGTGTTAGTGGTAGTGTATAGAGAGAGGCTGCACAGCATAGCATCTACACCGCCTGTCGGGTCGTGGGATCCTTAAATTGTGTTGGGAGAATTTAGAAAGGCCTAGCAAGCCCGAAACGTTTGTACTCGTCGGTTGCATTGTACCCACGCAACTACAAACTGACGTGGAAACATTTTCGAGACCACCATCGCCACGTAACGATGCTGTTGGGACAGCTTAACGGACCATGTGGTAGTGACAAAGCAATGAATCCCGAGCATAATAGATCGGGGCAACGCCTGGAGGGTAGAATCAAGAGACTTTTATGCGAGAATAGGGCGAGTGCGATTGCCGAAGAGTGACGTTAGTAAGAGGTGCGTGGCCATCATTTAATACGCGTGAGTCACTTGGCAGTGGGTGTGGCTGGGTTGCATGGCTCGGAGTCAAAGGAGCAGCAGACTGGACTATCAAAATTTAATCATCTGTAAAAAGGCAAGGCGAGAGGCCTACAAAGTTCACCGAAAGCCGGACGTGTCATTAAATGTCAAAAGCTTGCTTAATACGAAGCCACTAACATAAATTCTAACGCTGATGCGGACAACCACTTTTAGCACTTTCTTAAGGAAGGAAATATTTGGTTTAAGAGGTAGCATGCGCGCGACCCATAGCGATCTTTTCTAGCAGGTCTATTTTGAGTAGACAAGTGCAAAGCAGGGATTTCTTGTTTCCAGCCCATTGTGCAAGCCTTCACATATCTTCGACTGTGGTGCTGTTATTCGATTGATGACACCATAGAACAGGTGTTAAGTGCGCCCTTGTTCAATACCCTTTTCTTCCATCCTACGGCTTCATTGAGCCAATTAACTTGAAAACTGGAATACCGACTCACAGCAGAAGGGAGACTTGCAGCATAAGCATGCCTGTCTTCGTCGCCACTACTGTTCGGTTCTCCCGCAGTGTAGGCTCCCAAGCTGAAGGGATCCTCGGACCATCGAGTTACGTGGCTGAAAATGGGCCGAGGCAGAGGCGCTGAAAGCTGGTACATCCCGGCCAGGGTGCCCATGACCTCATCGATTACGGCGCCGTCTGAGCGGCCGAAAAGACGCAGATGAGAACCGCCCCACACATGACACATTAATGTGCCTCGATTTCCCAGCAAATCGAGGTTTAGCACGTGCAGTCTACCATCCGAACTGTTTAACTGGGCTGCATTACGATCCCAGAAGATATCCTCTGGACGGAAGATAAGTATAATCTAAACGAAAGCAAAGAATGGGTAAATGAAATATTGCGAGCGAGAGCTTTCAGTCGCTCGAGTTAAAAATCACACCATACTTTGAATCTGTTATTTGCGGCTGGGTTGACAATAATGCCACAACTTCAATTAAGACTTAGTGAAGGTGGTAATGGTCTGAGCTATAGTGGAGTAGCGTAGACGATGTCAAACATGTCAGTATTTGTCCATCAAAGGAGAACCGATTTAGTGGATTGTCAGAATGTAGAATTTAATGACGAAACAAAATGCCTATAAACACGTCCTAGCCAATTTTTATTAGTGGGCGACAGAGCTTACCTTATTATGAGTAGCAGAGCCAGACTGAGGTATGCCTAAATTATCGATTGCTTTTCGTTTCCTCATTGGCAAAGTCGGGACGAAAGTGACCGCGCTCTCGTGTCGCAGACCTTTAAGTACCCCCACTGGCAGAGTGATGATACAGAATTGCGCCGCGTAGACAACACCTCCGTGATCGGTTTTCACTTTCACCTCATTGGTATTCGTCCAGTCAACATGGCGAGCCACCTCTCCATACCGAATATCAAGACCATCGGCCAAAAAATCCGTAAATTGGCTAAACCCGGAGAGGACAAGGCGGTCTTCGGTCTTGTGTTTTACGTACTTAGGCCAGCCGCCAAGAAGGGGCCGGGTAGCGAGGAATTCGCGTTTTTGTTTCAACCAATCAACACAGGCCTGGCGCTCAGCTGCAGATGGCCGGTCAGGATCGTTGGCAACGCCAGAAAGAGCGTCATGTTCATAGAACTCGCCCAATTCAAGGCGAGCTGGAAGACGGGAGGGAGGGTTCACGTAAGCAATGTACCGAGCAAAGAGCGCGTCAAAAATGCCGCGCTCGTGGTCTGACAGGTAGGGGCTGGCTCGCTGACCGCTTTTGTAGAGTACACCAATGCTTTCGTTTAATGCCCTGCGAAAGGATGAGTGGCACCTATTAACAACTGCATAATCTTCACGGGACAGTCATCCTAAATTCCAGCAGACGCGAATTCCCAGTAAGGGAAGTCATGGGGAGAAAGTTAAATCTAACGATACAAAATACGAATGGGGAAATTTCCGCGGCTTGACCTTTGGTGTTTGGTGGCTAATTTCGGTAAAATGAGGCCAATGGGGGTGAGTATGAAGGTTTCATTATTAATTTACCAATACGGCCTGGATACATTGCCCAAAGATTATTTTGGAATTCATGCCGCCGACTACGCGAGTGTAAATCATAAGCCACTCTTGAAAAATAGTCTTACCCATAATATATCACGAAACCCAATGCTGACCACCCATAACCATGGACATTATGCATTAAGATAAAGAAGATCAGTGGGATAGCCTATGACATACTCTCAAAGGCATTAAGTACAGATGCGTCGTAAAACCCGTACTAACCTAAAAATAGTGCAATTAATTCACACGTGTGTCGTATGTCATGCACTCGAAAGGATAAATACAAAACCCATAGACTTAGAAGACAAAAAGGGAATCTGAACGAGATGTAAGCGAACAACCTATTATACAAAGAAAAACACCACAATCGTCGAAGACTGCATGCAGAACACATACTACAGTAATGCTTACAACTCTTGGACATGAGCCAAACTCCGAGGATTCAGAGGGCTAGAAGATGTTCCTTTGGATGTAAGCATTAGCGAATGAAGAAGACATCGGTCGAGAAGGAAGCTCATCTGTGCCACTTGCTCAATGTCAACCTTTTCACCGTTTTTGGGGTCGCGCCAAACGGCAACCTCAGGACACTCCCAACCACGATATGGTCCAAGCGTATCCCCGGGGCAGGTGATACTTGTGACTTTGAGACGATGAGCAAGTGTGAACAATGGCTGTACTTCCTGGTCACTGCAACATCCGTGAAGATAACTAGCTCCAAGATCTATTGGAAAGGAGGGTCTACCATCGCCAAGAAACGGGTAAATCGTGTGAACGCGTCCTCCATGACGATTGCGAGCCTCCAACACAACTACTTTGAGCCCCTCCTTCGAGAGAATCTTGGCTGCAGCAAGACCAGCAATCCCAGCACCGAGAACAATTACGTCGAACGTTTCAGACATAATTGGGGACTGTAGTTTATGTAAAATAAGGACAATACATTCATTAATTCAGTAACTGAATCTTGTACGACCATTACTACTACTATGATTGATGAAAATAAATTTTGGAGAAATACTTGGGTGATCAGTACGACCGAGTATTCGTTCACACCAACATGTATAATCGCGGTTGTTGTGACGGTCATTAAAATATCCAGACTTTTCACCAAGAACAAGGACACTTGGCACATTACTCAAATATAGTAGCAATATTGTTGCCCTCCGTTGCAGGAGAAAGTCACATTGATGGACTACTGAGCAATGCAGCATCAAATAAAGTTACGGAGCTGTAAAATGCACACAAACCATTGATAAAACTCCACTAGGGGGATTTTTCTTTGATTGACAAAAAAGGTATTTGAGCATCATATTGGATAATTTAACTAGGGCTGTGTTAATTATCCTAAAGTAAATCAAACCGGATAAATAAGACAGGGCTTCCATCAAAACCTAGTGAATGTTTTACAATTGTAGTCGAATAAACTAACCATCTATTCCAGGACTAGAAGACTGTCACGAAACCGCAAAACGACCTGGCCTCACACCACAAAACCAGACGAAAGCACCGCGGCGGCAGCCAGCTCCACTTTAATTGGTTAGACGTAATGTCCAATAATAATCTCAGCTTGGATAGTTTAAGCTGAATTACGTAACCACAGCTACATATAGAATTCCACTCGTGTGCAATAATTTTCTGCATTACCGTCTTTGCAAATAAAAGTCTCAGGAAAAATCAGACGAAGACATGAGATAGATTTTCGTCCATTCAAATTGAAGCCACGTACCTAGAACTTCGGAATAATTGTCGTCAGCAGCCAAATTACCATTAAAGATTTCCCACCTATACTACTGGATTAGGCACAAGAAAGAAGAGCGCAGACAATAACTGCGTACCCACCTAAAGGTGATCAGTGGACAAATAGCGTCTTTATGTAATTCCCCTAGGGCCATCCTAGTTTTCATTTGGTCGGTTCGCTGCTCCTAAAAGAGGACATTCGTGAGTGGGCTAGTATTGCCTCACAAAACTCTTTGTCTCACCACCGCCGTGGTCTCGCTGTCTAACCACTGGCTTAGCCCCAAAATTATGACTATCTACTCCGCTTCTATACTGTTTCTCTCGTTTGATGGAAGTTGTCTTTAGCGTTTCGAATCCGATCTGCCGGTGACGTCTTACCATCGTCGACGATATTAAGCGAATCACTTTTGACTAAATCGTTCTTCATTTCTGGATTATCGTGCACCGGTTTACCTGATGCATGCAAGGTAGAACGAATTGTGATCTGATCACCTTGGAAGAATGACTAACTTGCCATCGCAACTGTACTAACTACATGTAGCTGTCCCCGTACTTGATTTGTCACGAAGTTAGTGCGCCGCAACCTCATCAGGGTATAAGGACTTAGTTCAACTGGTGTAGGGCAATTTTTCCAAGATGTAATCTTTAAAGTAATTCAAACATGCGTTTCGTTTGCACGATTCAACAGCTCACAAAAGAGAAAAATAGCTATATTACGGCTTCAGTGGGTGCGTGGAAGGTCTCTTTGGTTCAAAAAGGAGCATAGTTTTGAATTAACGAACTCAAATAACTTGTTTTTGATTAAGAAATCCATCCAGCAATGATCTGATGAGTCATAGACACAGTATCCGCCTTTCGATGTTGTCCTTCACCCAACCAAATAGAGAAGGCAGAGGTAACTGCTTTCCGTTTCAAAAAAACATGAAAAGCGGACCATTTACTTTCTTTTGACAATCGCGCTTAGGGCCTAGTGTGGGCTCTACCCACATTTGTCAAGAATCTCACTTCTCCATCGCCGTCGCGCTCTGCGTTAATGTCAGGGAAATCGTCGTGCATGGATGGCAACGAACTAGCCGATGGATGTCGTGCTCAACCTTTGCCGGACCTAAGTGATCCAGACTAACATATAGGAGTAAATAAATTGTATGAAGAGCAGCACATGACATCCTAATGATTAAGAATACGATACGTAAAACCGATTACAAAGAATTCCCTCATAAAAACTAAGGTTTCGTAATGAAAGCAAACACACTCGTGCTTCTTGTATAGTATGCAGCATCAACTTTCGGATCGAATTGCAAATGTTTATTTTTCGCTTGTTGTGTATTGAACATTAACAGGGGTTGTTCAATTTTACCATTGTCTCTTCAATTCAATAGAGGCCGCATCTATTGCGGATTCTAGTTTACCAAAAAGAGCCAATGTATTTTCGCGACTATTGCAAGGACGGTAAAATATCTGGTACATCTAAAGACGCAGTACATATAATCAACCATAAATTATGCTAATTGGTTTCTTTACGTTGAAAAAGCTGTCTCAAGGCCGAAAGCTTTGTACGTGCCAAAATATCGCAAACAAAACATAGCACCAAAATCAGTAGCGGAAAAATGTCGGGGCTGAAATTTAGCGCCTCATGGTGATATAATTCAGTTATGCCGATGTTAAGGACTTGCTGTCAAACGCTAAAGGGTGTTCAAATCTGTTGAATTATGTCCGTTTTAGCACGACAAAATCATTTGCTACATGAGTCAATGTCTAAAAAAATGCAGTGTGATTTTTTTGGAAAAATTCGGAAACCTATGCCCAGAGGCTGCAATCTGCCATTCTCACACTAGCTGAAGGGCTGCTAACATTCGGCGGTACGCTTTCAGCGGCCTTCTTTCCCAGCTAGTTTATATTTTATTTTATAGAGTGTTGTGTAGGTTTGGGACTCAAATTTATTCAGTCATGACAAGCATAACTAACTTCCTGTCTTTGCTTGCATAAATGGCCTAGAAAAAATATCAGCAACCATATAGAGACAGCAAAAAATGATTGTCGCTAACTAACCAGCAGTGCAGCCATTATGAACTGCTAAGATATGCGGCACCTATAGAATGATTTTGACACGCGTTTTGTTATTAGATATGCAATATTGGCCAGGGTTTCTTTAGGCAAAGGCCTGGGGACCCGTCTGTGATTGGCTACTCCACAGTCACAAACAGCACACGCAACCACATAAATCATAGTCATTTTATTTGTGCATGAAGTTTTTAGTAGTTACCTCCTTCGTGTGATTTGATAACGAAATGCACATTTCTAACTGTGGTTGCACTTCGATAATTTCGTGAATCGAGTAAATACAATTTTTTGCACTGCGGATAATTCCTCCGCATCCTAAAACAGTAAGGAGGTAGAGAGATTCGAAGGCATGGGATTTGAAATTAAACATGACAAAAATTAGAGTCTGAAACAACTACTGCAACCTTTATCCAATTGGATAATACTACAAAGGTGAAGGAATCACGATATTTTTTAGGATTTCAAATCGCAATAAACGCAGTCTTATGGAACATGAAAAAAATCACGAATTTCAAATTTGCCGGAAGTTGTTCCCACAAGTTTTGAGTTTATGGCACGAAGTAGGGTTTTACGTCATACAGAAAGGATTACAGTGAAAACACCGACAAAGAAATGGTACATTTGGCATATAAATGTGAATTCCTCATTTAAAATAAATGCATATGTGGTGACTCACGACGAATAGCATTTGATCTTTCAGTTTGTGTTTGTCGTTATGCGCGTCTTAGGTGTGAAAATTTAAATCCTTTGGAAATCTCAGAAAAGAATTTTAGTGAAAACTTTAAATGTAATCTATCTAGCCATCTGTTTAATTTTTGGCAACTTTTGCAATTCTAAAATCAGTTTTTTTTATTTTTTCGTAGTCGTCAGTTAAAAGAGGTTCCCTTATTCAGTTTTCGGCAGTATATAATTCTAGTAAATTTACAGCATGCATAATTACTTGCTGACTCCATTTTTGTATTAGTTTGCAATATTTATCTATCTTTATAGTTACAGTTTAAATTTTTAACATTGTAAATTTGTTTTGACCAAATTAAGTGTATGTCTACACTATTAATAATTTCTTAAAGCTTTTTAATAATCTGAGCAAAGTAAACAGTTTTCAAAAATCGATGCTGACCAATCCGGGCTTAAGTCTGCAAGACTCAATTGTATTAGTATTTTGTTCCGTTATCTGGCCTTTACAAGTGCAAAATGAGCCTTGCAGAGGTGGTCGATAGTCTTAAAAAAATCTTTTCTCTGCAGACGCTGAATGCTGAACGTGTATCATGTTATAAGGTCTGACAATACTTTTTATTAAACTCAGTAGTTCACTGAGAATTACAAAGAATCACTCTTTAAATTAGATGACCTCAAGTTTTTATGCTCATCCGACCAAGAACCACCCATTGTTCTTTATGGTCTAAGCTGTCTAGAACACAGAGTCAAGTATGGATATTTTTGAAATAATGTTAGACGTAAATGGGCAATTCTTTCGGCAGCGGAGAGGCAGGAGGTGCGGCAATATTTGTGCTACTTTGTGACAGACGTATGCATTGCTTTTTCTTACTTGTCTTCAGCTTGAAAATATGTCTTGCCGCAACACAGAGGGCAATGCCGTATGCCTTTATATCACTCAGATAATGGTCCACTTAATCAAATGTGAATGGCCCCAGGAATGGCCATCTATGATCCCCGAGCTTATTAACTTGGGAAAGGCTGGTGTAAGTCGTCGCTACCGCATCATATGTTTCCAGTCTTTGCAGTCTCTGATTGTATTTGATATTTTTCGTCGTCTTTCTGAGGACCTACTGTTTTTTCAAGACGTCCCCATCAACAGACGCCGTGAACTGTGTGTTGCACTCTCAGACAATGTGTCACAAATAATACACTTCGCTCTTGATTTCATATTTTTAACTGTCGATTCCCGCGCTTCCTTGGTATGCCGAATTTGTAAAACCGACTTTTTATTAATAAGGTTACCGGTTTTGATGTGGACGTTACTCGTTCTTTAAAATCTGGGCTTCTTCTATTGTCCGCTCTCCTTGAATGGTGTAACATTACCTCCTTTTTCGAATGGAAGGCTCCTAAGGAAGCTCCCACCACTTCCGAAACTGTTCCAAGCATTCAATTGTTGCTCTATGTTGTTCTTTATCCGAAATTGCGAACAGAAGCCGCAGAAGTGTTGAGTGTTATTCTTGCTAAAAAACAGAACAATGTTTTGGGGTGCAAGTCTGTTGAAATGAAACCTACGTACATTTATTTCGTCGCATTTAATTCCAACACTCGTCAGAATCCAGCGGCTGTGATTTTAGATATTACCAGGTGGGCCCTAAATGCTTTAGCTATTATTCCTTAAAGTGAATCCTAGTTATGTCAAAACTTTTTGATTTTTAAACAGATCTGTTTTTACAAATGTACAGTATGACGAAGAGCTTTGCTTATTTCTGCGTCGGTGGTCTGAAGTTGTTTCACTCCTCGGTATGCAAGTTGTCGAACACTGGAGTCAATTAGAAGGACGGGGGCAGATAGCTTTGGAAGTAATCGACTTAATAATTCAGGCCAATGTATATGTAGCTAATCATCCTTTCAAGGTAGGTTGAACATTCCTTATCATAACATTCATAATTCTAACATAACTCATTTGCATTATAGTTGCTTTCCGTGTCTGTGAGTTGTTTCTTCAAATCAATTTTGTCATCCAATCACTTTACACTTGTATCTCTGCTATCTAAATATATGTCAAGGCTTTTGCAGACGTGGATGGAAGTTATGGTATTGGTAAGTCCGTTTTTATCCTAATCTCCACGGACTGTCTAATTGCGCTAACTCTATCATTTCACCACCTAGCAACCCTATCCTAACTCAACTGACCCCATGGCTTCCTGGATCTATGCAAACTGTGAGAAAGATGAATATGCTGAATCCCTTACAAGTATACTCTTGTTTTCGCAACTTGTTTAACAGTCATCTTTGTATTTAACTTTCTACTGTGAATTGTAGAAACGCGGAGTACTCTTAAGTCTCACTGCATCCTTTATGCCGCATCAATATGGCCAACTGAGGTCATTAAATATCTAATTGGTTGGCATAAGCGATTGCTGAAGGAAGTTGCACAAGAAGAAGGCGAGTCGTTTTTTATTTTTTTCAAATGTATTTTCAACTTATTGGTCCGCACTTTTGGTAATGAAGTAATTTAGTCATATGTGACGAAAAAAGATAGAGCTCGTCCGTACTTTTGGTACGTTAATACTCGCTTTGTGTGTTATGTGGTCACAAAACTCTGAGTTTAACAACCATCAAATACCTGTAATTGCGTAAACTTCTCTCAAAAACTGTTTATTTGTTTTTTTGGGGTTTTGTTCGCCACACTAATTTTGATTTTTGTGAATTTCGCTTCCAGCTGTTTCTTGTTTTCAGTCATTAATACTTGCGACCCTCGTTTTTTTCATTCCCAATTCCCGCTGTTTTTATACGACTAACCCAAAGTAAGGTCACCCAGTATTGTCTATCTATTTCATCCTGTCTCCCCATCCTCACCATTTTTTGCCATTGATCCAGTCTTTTTCGTGCTTTACATCCCAGTTAAATTTTCCAAGAACTCCTAGCCTTTGCCTAGCGGAACCATATTCTTCAAGTTGCCAAGTTAGATGGGGAATGGGTTTGCACGCATCACATTAACTTTGTCCATTAAATTAAATGCTTTTGTGCTGCAAAAGTCCTCATAATACTGGAAATCAACTACGCGGTGTTTGTCTAGAAGTCATACTATTTCCACCTGTTCACAGCCAAATTAGTATCGATATCTCTTATTATTGCCTTCCTATGCACTGAAATACGGCTTGCCTTTTATTGTCTTTGAAATATGCTGACAGAATGTGTTTGTCGATTCGCTGTTCTTGCAGATTTTATTTACCCCTCCCAACCATTCATCAAACCGACGTCTCTGCTCGCCAGGCTATGGGAAGCACTGGCTTTCGCCATGGACAAAACATTGACGAGTGTTTTTACGGGCGAGGTGATGGGCTCCAAGGTGCCTCTGGCCGATGCTTCCCATGATCCAAATCGGGGCCACGGGATTCTCGTCTCCCACCTCAGTAAGTGTGTCGCAGATGGCACGCTGGTGGATCTCCCTGCCGACCCGGGGGTCAGACAAAATTACCTCGGTGTTCTGCACAGTTTGATCATTAACTGTTTGGACACACAAGGCGAATTTGCGTTGAAACTTCTCATGCAGGTTCGTTGTTTTTCGGTTGTATGTTAGTATGTTATCTGAAATCACGCATGATTCATGAAAACAGTTCACTATTCATCCAAAGTCAGATAAAGTTGATGAATTGTAATGATTTGTTCAAGATTATCAAAAGTCGCACTGCGAGTTTAAGGGTGTCTTTTTGGTGTTAACAGCAAATCGCACCACTGGCCGACACTTTTGCAGTACTTAACTCCCCAAGCCTTCAGCAATTGATAGACAAACGTTTCATTTAAAAAAAATGCTTCAAATTTTATAAAAAGTGTAATGGACGGATGGTGAGTAATAAATGATAAAATTTTTATGCGAATACTTGACAGATACGGGCAGTCCTGCATATGTTGAGGTGTTCCATTACACTTGAAATGTGCAAAATAAGTAGCGTCAAATCATTAAAAAAAGTTAATTTCGCCTAAATGAGAACGGACAACACTCCCGAACATAGTTTGGTTTATAAGGACTGTGTCAACATATGCCGTTCTCTCATGTGAGGTTTACTTTCTTGAGCACAATTCCTCGTAATGTCGGGGTCGGTCTACTCAGAAGGTTGTGACTTCTGCTGATTTTTATTTCGTGGTCGTCTAGAGGTAATGCGTGCTCGTCTACCGCGTGCGTGTCTGAATTTGAGCGCTGGAGCACTTCCCGGCAATCCATGAAACCCCGATGATAGCTTCGGTCATCACTTGTGTGGAAAAACTACTAAGTTGTGTCCAGATACGCGGCTCTATGGGGACTGTCATAGCGGAATCTAAATACATCTTGTTTATTGTCTTTTCTGACCGTCTATATCATTATTCTTTCAAAATGCGTAAATTTACTTGCCTATGACATTTTGTGGATTTGTAACGTGCCACAAAATTCCTTTCCATTTGCTAGAGTAAATACCCTTTTCCGTAGATTAATAGGTTGCCTTGTTCTTGTTAAAAAAGTATTTGTCTACATGACCTATAGGCGACAACAACGGCTCTTCAAATTATAGTTGTTGGGGAGTGATGGATTTTCTTCTCGAGTGGTCGAGGTTGATTTGGAATGAAAACTTATTGACTACAGTAAAATGACCTTTTCGGTGCAATGTTTTTCCGTCTCAGGGAGTCCCTGAGTGTCCAATGTAGAGCTTTGCTTGTGTCGCACTAATTGTCCCGCAGACACAATGCATATTCGTAAAAAACCGATTGGATTTTCGTGGTTTTTATGTATCCGACAATGGAAACAGTAAACGTTTTGTAAGTCTAGACCTTAAGTAATACTTGATCTTCCTCCATCGATTCTTACCCGTTTCTGGTTAATATTTTGTGATTTCGATCCTCGAAGCCATTACCCGTTGTAGGGCTTTTTAAGGTCATGAATTGTTAGATTGTCACTCACCGTTGTAGTTGTATCTTTGGGGTTTCATGACCGCTATCCTACGTGTTGACGAGCTTCACATCGCCACAACGTGTTGAGAAAAAGACTATCTACACAACTTGAGATATATTCGTGATCAAAAATTATGAATTTTGTTTAGTTATGTGGAAGTTGGCTGCTGTCAGTTGATCGGCAGTGCCTTTTGAGTCTTGCTCACGAAAGCTACTTAGAGGAATGTTCCCTTGCACGAGTTTCGACCCATGCTTTACTTCCTTGAAAAGAAGCCAAAAACTGTTTCTTGACTGTCTGTTAGTGTAGGAACATATGATTGTGTTTTTAACTCGCATTGTTTAGCACAAAATCACGTTAGGTGACCACTAGGATATCATTGTCGGTTATTTAGTAGCAAAGCTGATACATTGGGACTGATTTCGGTCAAGCGTTACTGGACCCCACTTTCGTCGAGTAGATCCTAATTAATGTCAAGTGGCTTGGTTTGACTTCGCTCCAGTATGGTGAGGCTAGCACATGATGAAAGGTTTTCCGTCATAGCCATCTCCCTTACAGATCCCGTCTCCCTTCCATCAATTCTGCAGTTTCTTGGTGTTGGCGACCTACGTTATCCCAGACTACCAGTTTAATCGTTTAGAAGAACTGCCTTGTTAGAATTTACTGGCTCTCATCGCTTCTTGCCTATCACTGTTTTCTATTCAGGACTTCGCGACCCTGAGGTACAATCCCTGTGTGGTCACTTCGCAAGCCACAAACACCTTAGGTCCTCTCCGCAAGTACATCAATCTACGGTGTCAAAGTGTTAAAAATATGCACATATCTGTTGGTGTTAATGTGTTTCGACTCGTTCGTGCACAACCTTCGGCGCTGCTGGTTAGTCGATTATCTTGTTATACCTTAAATGTATATTATACGTTTGCGCTGTTACGTCGGCCCGCACCATCGTCTTATCATTGGAGTGTGACACCGACTTTTGTCAGGTACTCGAAGTACCGAATCGCGGTCGATCCATGTGTTTCGGGCTTGTGCTTACTTTTCACCGAACTTGTACTGGACGCAGCTTCTGTAACCCAATTGTGAATAGACCTTTGGCTATCTGTAGTTTGACACAAAAGACGGATTTTAACATGGCTATTCAGGCTTTTTACGTGGACGTAAACACAATAAGTAAACATGGTTGCGATTTTTTTTCACTTTAACTGGATTGGTGTTCCTAAGCACTGCTGGCAACTTTGGCGCTTGTCTTCTATCTTCAACAACCATGATTTATTTTGGTTTGAATTTTAATGCGAACCAAGGCGTCAGTCTCACTTAAATTTGACCTTGCTTTTAGCCCTTCTTTGAATCGTTTTGCTCCGAACTAAATGACATTTGGAGTAATCGCCACGGTGGCCTTGGAGAACAGTGTCTACTTCTGGAAGTTGTCATCTACTTAGCGTAAGCACATTACGCACAACATTCTCTCATAATTCTTTCTTTACCTCATGGGACGCTCCGTTTGTTTTATCACTTCACAGACTTCGCCTTCCCTGCTCTCTTGTTCAACAAAGGGAGAAGTTGGAGAGCATTCTTGAGAGTGTCTTCGCGGATTGGAAGAAATTGGACAGCGTCCTGTTGAGTTTCGCCTCACCGGAGAGAGGCTGTGAAAATTTGCTTGAGTACTTCGGTCTCACTCAGGATGTCGACGAGCTCAAGGCGAAGCCTGATCTCCTTGTGGAGCGAATTCCTACGCGTCTGCGACTTCGCTGGATCTCGGCGGCCACTCTCTCCGCCGTTCGTCGATTGAACGCGCCGCTTTCTTCCGAACAGGTGAAATAAAACTTGGGACCACCGAAGTCACGTAGTCGTCTTGTTAACCCATATGCCAGCCGTCCGTGGTGACTCGGGTTGCCAGACCGCTAACCCGAAAGTTCTTTTGGTGTCTTTTTGCACAAATTTCTCCGTGTCTGCCATTTGCATAGCAGCAAGTGTGTTTATTTTAAACCGGGTTTCTGCTTTCGCGTTTTTCCACTTGTCTCGTCACGGCTCCACACAATTGTTGCTGTTGACGGGGAACTATTTGGAAGCGCTTGTGATCTCATGGATTTCAAATTAATCTAACCATCAGTGACAATGTTTTAAGTAAAAGTGAGTTTTTGTGTGCTGTACAATTCAATTGTTCATCAACTGAATAGCCTGAAAAACACATCAGCTAGAATGTAAGATAATTCGTGTAATTAAATAAAATTCAGTAGGCTGGATTGTTGTCCGGCGGATAAAATCAGTGTGCCTAATTTTTTTGTAGAAATTTAATGAAATTGAACGTTCAATGCGACGTAACTCGGGAAATTGCGCTGATTTTCACTTTACACTTTGCATCGAACCATAAGACATAGATTTGCTCCGCTTTAAACCGGTGGTACCTTCGATTCGATGCTGTTTATCTAAACCAAATGCACCTCACAGCAACCGAACCGTGCAATCAGCTGTCAAGTTTGTGGTGTTGCGATTTGGTTTAAGCTGTTTTGGGATCAAGTTTGATCTCATAGGGTCACTTCACAGACGTTGTGCTTTCCATTCATCGTTACTAAGGCTATCGATCTCCGTGGTAGGGCCCTCAGGTTAGCCAGTTCTAGCTCTTAAAATCGTGTCAGTTGACTACCTCTTGTTTGCGTACAAACAGACTGGTGACCTAGTCTTTTTTACCTAAGTGATGAATAAATAAGTGTTCTTTTTAAGTTAGTTTTATTTACCTTAGGACTTCATGAACCGACGTCTCACTTAAATGGAATTGTTTTTCGAACGCAACTTTTTTCATCGCCAAAATTGTTTAACCTTTCACGGAAAATGGTCACCTTGTTACAGACAACGTTTTTTCGTTAACTTCAACTCCTCTCAAAGCCCGTCTCGTATTCAATGTAATCACTCCAGCTGCTGATTTTCGTGTTTTTATTACCTAGACGGAGCGTGTTTGTGTTCCTCTGGCAGAAGATCTGATTTTCCCCTGCTTTTGTCTCCTCAGGCAAGTTGTTTGTGCTTTGCCCATGGATCAATGCGATCAACTGGTGTGTCCAGAAAAACAAGGAAGGTTATTGGACCATGGAGCCTTCAAATCTGTGGCGGTTACATAAAGCTGCTGTGTTGCCAGTCGTTTTCACCGTTCCATCTCTATCGGTGTCTTCAATCCACATGCTTTCGCCTTGGAAATTTGCCTTAAATTCGGTTCCCATCCACACCGACCTAAGTTCTGCTTGGGCGGTAGTAGAAAATCCCACTATGAAGGAATTTAGAGGTCTACCCTGCTTACGAAAACTGATTATATTAAATGAATTTTGTCGTTTGTGGGGAGCGTATGTCACGATTAGGTTTAATTTATGGGTGTTCTTAGTACCCTTACATTTGGCAGTTTTCCATGCGCCCACTACCTCATTTTATTCTGCATAGTTGCGTCCTGGGTTTCGAGAGAAGTGACATTTTCTTGGTCTGGTTAAATAAAGACTGCTGACAAAACTTCACGGCGTTGACTTGGCTCCTGCAAAGCCCAACTCTTGTTTGGGATTGAGAAATCTCTTTCTCAAGCCTTAAGTCCACCCAATGTCATTTGAAATGCATGTATTGCAACTGTGTTGCCAACTGCCTTTTTTCGGTTTCGTGACTGGTTTACCTTCCCAGGACCCTGAATAAACTTTGGCAACCGGCAACCGCGGAGCGCTGTCATCCGTCGATGCGGGCGGCACTCGAGGTGACTGCGGGGGACAAGGCTCTGCTGACCCGCACCGCTCTGAAGAAGCCTGCGAAGACCGGCGACCCTAAGGTACGCGGCAGTTTGGCTTCCTGCGCTTTGAGCCCCTGATGTGTTGTTTGTGCTGCTGAGTTGGCAAAGCCGGTAACCTAGCGGTCTAGCTTCGCGCTTTTGCAGTGAAATTTCCACCAGATTCGTGCTTGCTTAACTGCACCGTAGATGTGTGCAGACTCAAGTTGGGTGCACATCGTTTTGAGCTCATACGGTGCGTCCGTCGCCAAGTCGGTTTATTACAAACTGGTTCAATTTGAAAATAATCAGTCTGCAATACTGCCGAGGGTGCTTAATCAGCGTCTCCAGTCTGCGGTTAAATCCGTGTGACGAGGTTGCATCACTTGCCGCAATGCAAGTTTGCTTAAGCTTAGGGCGAAACCTCATTGATAGCACCTGATTGCAATCACTAGGTGATGACTAATCCCTTTGGGCTTCTAACGTTTACACAAAAACTTGACTGTTTTTACTCAGATTTCTTTTTTTTATTTGCAGAAGATGGTGACAGTTGAGTACTCCGTTTTGGATAGCTATTTACCGGAGCTGCAGTCATTCCTCTCCCATATAAACGTTTCAACCATTCAAACCTGTCAGTTGTTGGTCGAGGTCACAGCAAACCTCTTCTACAGCCTCCCAACCGAGCAACTGAATCAGCTACTTTTCAACTGCGTCTGTCCAGACATAGCGTCAATGCCCGATTACCGGCTTCTCCAGATTTTGCGTAAGCTTTAGCTTGTGCCTTCTGTGTTATTGTTAAGGTAGTAAGGTCTGGTTTGTCTACATGGACACTGTTTGTTGCCTTTACAGTAAGATTATAATGTTATGTATGTTGGCTAAGTACTTTTGTCAGCTTACTCGGTGTTATCAAGGTGCCTCCGACACAGTTCTTGTGCCAATTGGCTTGGTGTTTCTCATTCTACACGCCGTATACATTTAGCTTCGAGGGCAGTACCCCTCCCAACATACCACAAACCCACAATTAGTTAGCTGAATGAATAGGTGTGTTCTCTGTTGCCTCCTGAATGACACAGGGACTAAATTGAGGAGCTGCTACAATGTCGCTAGGCCTGGTGATGACCAGAAACCTAGTCCGCTTGATTGCCTTACTCAAGTGAATAATAAAGCAACGTTTCCCAATCACTGAGGCGTAAATATGCAAGTCTAGATTTGAGCCTCAGGTTCTAACAACGATATCTAACTGGTAGTCAGAGTCTGTAGTTCAAATCTTGCTGATATTGACCGAGAGTGAAGTTTAACTCCCTCCAAATCTTGGTCTTTCCAGATTCACGCACTCAATGGCAAAAAAACTGTGCTTTCTTCACTTTGTTAGCTATTGTCCTTTAGGTTATTTTATGATCCCGTTTGTTCGCTCTTGTCCCGCGGCGAACATTGAAAGCGCTCTCATTCCCCTCATGCCGTATGTCCTAGACGCGCTCTACCAGGTAGTTTTACCTTGACCTCTTACTCATTCTCCCTCTCTCCTTATAACTCCAGTTCTTATTTCCTCTGTAGAAGGTGAACAAAAGCTGGAGCGTCGTTGAAAGTATCGAGTAAGTTCTAATAATATTGCTGAAACAATGTCCGATTCTATGGTGGTTTGTTAATGTGGCTATTGTGTTCAAAGTGGATCTGGTAATAGGGACAGCTGTTTTGATCTAAGCAGTTTTCGATCCCGTTACTCGTCCACTCAAAAACAAATGTCCCTCTAACTGGATGGTAGTGGCATGCGCGACCAGTAGCACCATTTTGTTTCCTTATTGGAGTCGGGTTATTGCAGTTGCCAGGACCTATTGAGGCATCCCGAGACATCTGCCGTCGCATTTTGCGCTAGCCTCCCACAGTCGACTCCCGTTCCATGCCTTTGTCTATTTTCTAGCAAGGAGGAAGTAGGCGAGGAGGAGGCTACCGAAGAGATCTTTGTCGAGGAAACGGTTCGATCGCTTTCTGCAAGTCTGGTGGAACTCACCCGTAAGTCTTGCCTCGACTGTCAACATGATAGGCCTTATTTAAAGTACAATATGAAAGTCGTTGAAAGCCGAGTTTGATTGTTAACCCGAATTCATAGCTGTATTTTTGTTTCCTTCAATTTTATACGATTCAACAGTATTGCCGTGCGCTTCGGCTCTTTGCTGCCTATCGTAAAAGAAAATACAATTCTAGACTAAGACAGCACATGTCTACCTGTCAGTGGGCGTTTGATTGCCATGTCATGCATTAAGCATTGCCTAAATTTTCATGATTTTCCGTGTGTAGGCCTTCTTTTGGTATTCACTGGAGCCCGTCAGAGAGGAAAAGTTGATTCCAGCCAAGAGGAAATTGACGTCGATGTTGAGGTCCAGGATCAGATGGATGTGGCGGAGGCTGCTCAGCCCATAGTGTCAGAGTCGTCAATTGTATTCGGTCCGTTCGGAAAAGCTCTCCTTGCCGTGGACTCCGCCGATGGCGCTATCCCGGTGGACGGAATGTTTGCACGGATGGCCTCTTGGCTCACCGCAGCTGCAAATTGGCCTGACAGCAAAGTTTGCACCAAGGCCGCAATCTTGCTCGTCAAGGTTATAGACTTCGTGAGTTGTTTCTCAATGGTCGTTGGAAAAATCCTTAAATTCCTTTTACATCAAATCGCTGCTATCTCTTGGCGGCTTCCCATATGGATCGTCGACCGAGGGACCTGCTTCTGAGACTCCAACAGACTAATCAAAGGTGCCGTATCTATAAAAAATTCTCTGTCTATCCTCTCTCTCCCATGTCAAATGAAATGCGAGATCGCCTTTATATGAGTGATTCATTGCTCATCTGGTCTGCTTTTTAGCGTGCCAAATTGGAAGCCGTTTGTTTTGTTGCAGCTAACTGCACAAGTGTTGTTTCCTTAAACTTAATTGCCAACTAAACCGTTGGTTTGGCTTTGACATTGGGAGTCAAATTTGAGTAGCAAACTGTCGCATTCCCCGTTTTTGTGTTGTAGACTCTGCGGAGGGATACACCGCATGCGCACCTTCTGTTGCCACCAGAAGTCGCGTGTCAGTTGCTTATTGGCGGATTGTACGCTCTGCGTGCCAACGGACAGTATCTGAGCGAGTTTGGTCCGCCGCTCTTCAATGTGATAAGTCGCGCGATCGCGCTGATTGCCGGCGGGTTGGATGCGGTGACGGCGCACCTCGAGCCCATACTCTTTTCTGCTCTGAACAGCTGTCAGAACAACACGGCCGCCAGCAAGCATTTAGCCAATATAAAGGTATGCGATCTTGGATTGGAGTTCAGGTTTGGTGAGTGTTCTTTCTCCTTCTGTTTGCTTTTTTTACGCGGGGATCCGACAACTTTGCGCATCTTTATAAAGCCTAACATTATTGTGAAAGCTAATGTGCCATTGTTTTTTTAGAAATACACGCTCCAGGTTTTCGATCCGAATAGGCCACCGTCGAAGAAGATTCGTGAGCAACTGAAGAATTTGCTTCAACCGCTAATTGGGGTGAGTAGTTGTTAAGTTGTGCTACTTTGGACGCTGTCATGTTTGCCCACTTCCGTGGTCAAATGACTCGTGTGTGTTATTCGCTGTCCATGAGTGAATTGCACTCAACTGCGAACTTTCGACTCTGACCTCATTTTTCACGCAAATGGCCCCACTCACGGGGATAAATTTGGACGGGTATTTACCACTGGATGTGTAACCATTATTTACGGTACAGACACGCTATAGTTCAATGATAATGCCATTTTGATCCTTTGATTTGTAATTTTGGTGACAAAAGGTCGGCTCTCTCTGCACCACTCTGCACATTGTGTCATTGCTGAGTTTTGCGTTGTTTTGGCGTACTTTATGTGCTTGCCTGAATGAAAGCGGGCACCGAAAGGCTTGTATTTGTTAATGTGGTGAAACCCCGTAAAAACAGCCACCATTTAATCCGGATTTCCTTCACGGTGTACCCTTCTTTTGACGCGCATCTGCAAAGATGCCCCTTTAAACTAGAAAATGTGATGTTTATTCAAACTTAATATGCTAACTGTTGAATGGCAACTCAGTGGACCTTTTAACAATAGCAGTCAGCCTAGGTGACGTGATTTTTGTCTATACCTACGGTAGGTCGCAGTGGCAGAGCAGTACAAGCAGGAGCTGTCAATCAGCACATTGGAACCTCTCAAGCGTCCAAGCATACGGTCGAGAAGGCGGAACGAGAACACCGAAGCGCGGACTGAAATGGCCATGCGGGCCCTGGCCGACCTCTTCGGTGGCGAGTGAGGGGACCTTCACTGCCGCCTGTCTGCCTTGTGTGTGTGTGTGTGTGAGTGAATATATGTACCCAGATCAAGCTTGTATAAATTGCTACATCGGTCCTCATTCTTGCTGTCTTACGTCATTGTACCAAGGCTAATTTTTGCAAGCAGATTTGCATGCTATCTGGGCCTCATTAGTGTTGCAGACATCGGCAGAACGTAGGTGTCAGTTTCTGAAATGCGTGGGTGAAGTAAACTTAGGAACGTGACAGGGATTGTGCTTTTGCTACTTGCCAAAATTTCACGTAATCCTAACACTCGGTGACAATTTTCACTGGCTTCTATAGGTAGTGTTAACGCGAAGTACGAGGCGACCACGATTCGTAATTATCAAATGTCGAGGAATTCGGATCGTTCAAAGTTCTGCTTATTGTCACTATCTTGGATCCGCATCCATCTTTTCACGACAGAACAAATAGCCATGGTTAATTTTGCAGTTTTTGAATGCATTTTGGGCGGATGGTTTGGCTGTTGTTAGGATTTTCACCTGCTCGTTCTGGCCCACACTGGTTGTCCTGACAAAATTGCGCTCTTCGCGCCAACATGCATTTACAGTGGTTAGCTTTGTCTCCACATGCATATTCATGCCACTGCGTGTCCTAAGCCTTTAAAGTACATGCGTAGTTATGAATCATTGATGAAAACAATACGCTCATAAGCCTGTCTACTTTGTAGTGGGCATATTTTTGGTCAAAACCTTGTACTTTAACACTTGGTTAAGGAAATTCGAGATCCGGTTTATTGCAAAAGGGGTTGAGAATTGGGAGATTCACTTTTGATTTCCAATTAAATGACCTCTAGAACAAGCTGAAATTTCCCATCACTTGTGTACAGGCCAAGTCTAGACTCGATTACTTCAAATTTGGTGCTTTCTCTAATACGTCCTGTAGCTCTTCAGGGGCACTTTCTGCATCACATTTAAAGTGAAGTTGTGGTGACTGCTAGTTGAGAGTCCCAGTCAAGAATTATAATCATGCTTAGCGAAATAAAATGTCAATCGATAACAATAACAACAAAGTTTTAAAGGATCAAAGTACCAAACCGAAAACATCCCAAATCAGAGATCCTCATGTCAAGTCAACCTAAGCTGTCCCAAGTCGTGGCTGTGAGCTTTCTTTAAACGTAGTTGCATGAACGCCATAGCAGTGGGAGTTTGTCTGTTTCCTGGGCCCAGCCATGGGACAGAACGTCCGATATAACCTAGCTTCAAAAAAACTTCGACAAAGTTAAGCTGTGGAAAGTGGCTAACACATGCATGCCTGATGATCCTACCTAAAACTAGACAGTTTTTGCCAACGGGTGCTTAGGTGATAAAGACGTAATGTAGTTGCTAACACCCTTCCGGCTTATGCAGATTGTCATAGACAAAGAACTCGATTAATTTGACTCATTAACAGTAACTGGCGATCCTCGTCTCAGAGTTATTCGCTTTTGTGTCCACTTCATCGAAATTCGTACTTTCCACGGTAAGCTAATTTTATTACTTCACGTAGTGGAAGCGGCATCTGGTGATAGCCACTGCCGCTGCTGTTATCGTTCACTTGCAGACATAAAGGCACCGCATTGGCGTCACTTGCGTGCATTAATTTCTTTCCATTCCTACGTACCGCGAATTTAGCCTCATAACAAGGCATGTCTTTTGGTTTTATTGCTAAATAACGTTCGTATCTGTCTAAAGCAGAGAGCGTAGAGAACTAAAGACTTATGTATCGTGATTTGGTTGACAAAATTTCATCCATAAATAAAGTATGAATGAGCCCCCTTGCTGTTGTGAACTGTTGGGCTCTACATCGATTGCCGCTTAATCGCATGTACCATCGATAAGCCCTAATATTTGACTATAGTTGACCTCGCTTACGCTGACTTTCAAGGGCATTTTGCTAGTAGCTTCAGATGAATAGGTTCATCAAACTGTGGATTTAATTGTCTAAATACTTATAGCCTTATTGAAGCTGTGCTGCAGAAACTGGTGGATCGAGTATACAATAGGATGATTAAGAAGCAATTTGCAAACTTAGGATTAATACTTTTATCGATTTTGGTTGGTGTATCTCTATCTTATTAAAAAAATCATAAAATAACTTTTGCCCTCTCGTTATCCCAGCTAAAGTCCTACCCACCACCAAGACTTTTTAACACATCTAATTACACGTTGACATAGGCATTCGAATCTCTTACACCACCATACAAATATCGCTAATCAAATCTAAGCTTTTTAACCTCTCCCCGTCACCTTAGATATCGATCTGGACCCCCATCAAATCTGGATAGGTAAAAACGTGACTGGCGGCAGATTGCTATCACGAATGTAAGCCAACTGCACCGAGTTGACTGGTAGCATCAGCAGCAACCTCACATGTGGCGGTGTGACTCAAGTAATGATTCCTCTAACACCACTAATCCAACTTAATATAGAGCTAACAAACAAGCATTTAGTGGGGCTGACTATGTTTAATTCTCAGAAACATGTATTTTGGGATTGTTGTCACTTGGAAATTTTTCATATTTGAGAATGGCCGAAAAGGAGTTTGCGGTGTTAACAATGTCGCAGAAAACATACCATGAAAAGCTTTGCCTACAAAAATTAGTTGGTCAGCCACCTTTCACATCTTGTTTTTCACCAGTTGGTCAATGTGACTGTTAGTGGCAGTGCGCTTAACAAGGTTTTGCAAAAGTTTGTTGTCTTGGTTCCTCGGAAGAATCTACTGCTTGTTTTGGCACATTTAAACATTTAGTGGCCATGTGCCATGTCGTATCTGAAGTCAACTACCGTCAGAAAGCATTAGCATTTGATGCCGTTATCAGAATATATTTTCTCATAATTTACTGTTATGCAAATGCATAGCCCTGAGCTTAACTTATTGAAGCCCTTGTCTAGCACATCAGTGACCTCTCAGAGCAGGACACAGACAAGACCTCGTAAGGTGACCTTAAACTGTTTCAGCCAAAAGCCCCAAATCGAGTGTTGAGAGTGATTAACACTGTGTAACGAGTTGCTGCGTGAACTGGGCCAAGTGAACAGAAGTCATAAATCTCAGTGCTAATCAATTAGTTTGTCTTTGGGAAATGGTAACATACCCTTGCAACTCGTGGCCAATTTCATACTACAAACGCGTCAAGTTTGTCACATTAACCCATGCCATGATGTAGTGGTCCACAATCCAGTCCCATAAATCTCTAGTAAGTCGCCAAATTTAAAAATCCAAATCGACCTCAACCACATTGCTGAGTTGTCAAATATCAGCACCTATTGGCACTACCAAGGGGACCGACTTCTGCCTCAGATTTCGACCCGCAGTGGCGAAACAATCACTCTTCGTTTTATTTCCCATTAAACAAGGGCATTCACGCCCTAAAGGTCTCAACAAGTTAAAAAGTACACGGCCTATGGGTGCTACTGAGTTCAGAACGACATCTCTGAGTCTCTAGGGCCTTTATAGAAATGAAACTTTGGGAATCCTGCATTGTTCTTAAACTACATCGGATTTATTCAGCGAAAACATATGTGCCTGATTAGTAAAGCTGTCTGATTAATTTATATTCTTAACATTTATTTTAGTGCTACTTTGGTTATCGAGTAAGTATGTTGTTGAGATACGGCGGTGCCAAACCGCTTTAATTCTTTTGGTGTTAACCACGTTCAATAAATGTGCCTTGATATCAGACCATCCATACGCCCAAACAAATGGAAGCGGTCGTTCCGTTATAAAATTAAACAGATTTGGTGAAATTCCTTGTTCTAGCACATTTCGTTTGTTAACACAAAGACGAGGGGCAACGCACTGCAGAAATAACTCGATTGCCGTGTGTGTTAAGCAGTGATGATGCAAGATTTCCTATTGGATTTTTTCATCAAGAGCATCTGGATATTGCGATCCTCTGCACACATCGCCTTGCACACATTTATCCCTACCGGCGACCTTCTCCACTGTGATGACTCAACCTTGTTATAGAACTGTTCAATGGGTCAGAGCATTAACCTGCGTTAGGTGAGGTGCTAGTAAATAACTGCTCAATTCTTGCATATGCACAGGTACGCATGTGTGAGTGTGTGGTACGTTCACCCTTAACCGAAAACATGCGTTCAGAGAAAGGTGAATGCGATTAATTCCCTGACTTAAACAAGCCCCAACTGTCCCTGTGTTAAGATGCAGGCGAGAATTCATGGAGAGAGTTTCCTGCCTCAGTCAAAGGCTGAGTATCTAGTCTAATGCACCCACTTACGTATGCATTGGGTGACCTTGGCGGCAAATTGGGCAGCATAGGATGTGACAGAAAAAAATAGAAAGGAATGTATCGATATGTCAACTATTTTTGCGAAAACAGTACAATTATCGTGTAGCGTACACATCACTGGGAATGTACTTTAGGCTCGCTTGGGCACCTGGCACTTTTCCCTCTAGTTTTTTAATGACATGATCCTGTCATTTTGTTACAAAATCAAATCTCTTTCCTAAACTCATTTAGTATTACAGATGTCTACACAAAATAAAAGTAAAGATAGGGTACATAATTTGTCCACCTTGTCTGTGCACCCTCCGTCACTTAAAATTATAATAGCCAAGTCCCTTTGAAAAGAGATTTTCATACTGCGGATCGTGTGCGGGGGTGGCTGGACCATACCTCATTTGGTGAGATTGAGACAAAGTGATTGGACCGCCTTTCATTCTACTGGAATAGGCCAGCCGTAGGTTATAAGTTTGGTTCGAAATACCGCTGCCAACGTCGCGCCTCTTGCACACACGACACCATACAACACTTCGTTTCACACGAGATCAAAATTACAGCCGAGCTGTGCAAATTAATGGACGTGAATTTATTTTCTTTGGGCAGTCTTTTTGAGCCCTACCATGAGATACTACAACAAGCCGTCACGTTTAGCGCCTGATTTGGCTTGGTCGCATCTAAGGCTCGATCCACTCATAGTACGTAAAATACATTGGTTAGCTCTGTTTCGAGCTAAAGATGAAATTCAGCAAGAAAACATCTGTTCTGAGCACGTGCTAAACGCTATTGACGGGCCACCGACAAGACCATTTTAACTATTCCCTCCAGTAAACAATGACTAAGTCAAAAAATCCCAAAACTGTATTCTAATTCACCTTAACCACATCTTTGTTTAGGAACGAGACACTACCAACTCATTAGATAATTGCCTTGCTCTATCGAAGGACTTCACAAAATTAATTAGTTCTGGCACACTCTACTCAAACTTTAACCTTAGTAAAATCGACATTTTGGCATTTTGTGCTGTGTTACTAGCTAACCAGACGACTCATCCATGAAAAACCAGATCACATTCTGAGATGCCATCGACCCAGAGGCCAGTAACATGCTTGTGGCACACGATACACACAAGAGTTCTTAGTTGGTGGAAAATCAATGCGACCAAAGGTCACCTCTCCAATATTCTATTGGTTGGCAAGGTCACACATCTTGCATACATAATTATCAACTCCAAAAAGAGCAAGTAAAGCGTCATGGTATTCCGTCTAGGCAAGAAGGAGAAGCTGCAGACCGACAAAGGCGCCGGCATCAAAGTGCCGAAGCCCAAGCGATTCAAACGCATTCGTCGAGCCTTTCATGCTCGGGCAGATTTGATCCTGGTTCTCCTTTATAGTGTTTTCCCCACTATCATTTCCCTGACTCTGATCATTCAGGAATTTAAAATCACCGATTGCACTGCGAAGTTTAGCGGTTTTGTAGGCTACATGACAGGAGCAGGTGGTATCCTTGTGCAATTGGTTCTAATACTCTGCACGGTGGCTCCCACGTCTGTTGGAAGCCAGATGGATGGTCTGCTGATTTGCACCGCGGCACTGCAGACCACCGGTTGCATTGTCGGAGCTTCCATGGTCCTGTTCCAGACCGGGAAACAGCACATCTTTCTGGCCTCCTTGTCCCTCGTAAATGTCGTATTCTGCGTGATGCCAATCTTCCTCGGGGTTGCGTCATTCACTGCTCGACGCAAAGCAGTCCTGGCTGAGGAAGACACGGACGACGACAATGTTTCTTACTTTGCTTCAATTAACGCCTCGACTCCCACGATTATAAAGAAGGGCTTCAGTGAGAAGAAGGACGTTGAGGAAGATTTTGAAAGGAAGTCAGTCTTTTAGAGCGTGAATTTTGCCGAAACTTGTTTCTTAGTATTACTAGTCAACTTTGCGTGAGCTTCATTGCAACTATGAATTGACGTTTAGTAGCATAGATATTTAAGATTTTAATAAATGTTAAATGCCAAATACGCAGACTTTTCTCACACATAATATATCCGGCCGCGACATTAGGAGCTGTTGGTGAGCGGATACATTAAGAGACTTCTTCTGAAACACTATCGTCTGTAATTTAGGAAATTTTGTGATGTTGCTTAATGAGATGATTTATAGTCATCTGAAACTCACCTAATTTGGTCCAACAGGACCACCTAGCTATTTGTTAGAAATTAGCTCACTTGCCATGAACACGATTGGTTGATTAAAAAGTACATTCCTACTGACTTATTTCATGTTCAACTTAATAAACGAAGAAACTAAGTAGCAATTCATTTGCGAATTGAAACATTTTGCGTTAAGCACTTAACACTGACCAAACCAACCTGCACTTTTAAATGAGTGCATACTAACGACCAAATTATAGCCGCACGAGTCATATAGAATCTAGAATATGATAGTTATGGTGATTTCACGGAACAGCTTCAATGGGTCAAATGAGATAAGGCCAGCAATTAATTCATTTTCCTGTACCGTATCTTGGTTTTTTGTCAAAATTGCAACGTAACTGATGCTTTGTCAGAAATCAAAGTTGTGCACCTAATTTTTGTAATTTAGCGAACACGTCAGCAAGTGACAATGTGCTCTTTCGGCTCAAAGTTGCTTCATGCCAGCATGTAACTCCTAAGTGAGAGAAGCCTTGAAAGGACGAACAAATTAGGCAAAGGTAAAGTTGATTACAAGGTTCATCATGTTTGAACCCAACCCAACCCAATTATATTATTATTTTCGTCGATTTAATCCTCAAACAGAAAAAGAGAATCTTTTCAAGAACTTAGAACCTTTAAAGATAACAAATGAAAATAAAAAACACTAAGTAGAAGAAGGTGCACATGAACCACTGAAGCCATCGTTGCAGTGATACTGCCGGGTATCTCTTAAACGACGGGTCATGGTTTAAATGAACAAATGTAGATTAAATCTAACGAAAGCCAGTGGTTGGTTTCCACTTGAGGCAAGCATTTACATCTGGGCACACACCACGAGGTTTAAACTTCAAGCATAAAATTGAGCATAGCATGGCGAAATGTTTAAGAACAGGAGCACAGTTAACTGCTACAATCCTTCGTAATTCGTATGTCGTCTATTTCCTCCAGATAAAGTACTTTCCCTATGTCGGATAAAATTTATAGGTCCAGGTTATTGTTTGGTGGGTTTCGCGATTTTTTTAAAACAATGCTCTAACTTGGAAATTTTATGACTCTCGAAGGTAACCACTTTAATAGCTTACTTTTCATTAAGCAAGTCAACAGAGGCCGCTCGTTCAATGTTTTTCAAAAGTCTAAATTAGGCACTTCGTTTAAGGTTCCTTGTGTAAGCTTTTCTAAAAGGAGAAATATGCACCAACTGATTCAATTATTTAAGAGCAAATGGGAAAGACAATGCAATTACTAATAATGTCATCAAACCGCATTCGTGCACCAAAATCGCATGAAGATTAGATCGTTTCAACTACTGCTTGCGAAATATTTGTAGATGGGGGCATAGGCTGCTTCTCGCAGATTAAAGAAAGCATTCTGTTAAAACAAATAAAGTTAGAACTTTATCCACAAAGTGGACTTACTAAATTTTGAATATTTCGCAAAAAGGCCTAAAAATGGTTGTCTGGACTTCTCTGAGAGCATTGGGCATAAATAAATTTCGAAAATCTGATGCTCATGGGATTGACAAGAACGGAATTTCGGAATGTCTCCACAATTCTTTGCCTCCCTTTGGGATATCAGTAAACCAATGTTTGGCAAGGTTAAAATTTCAGAAATTCCCCAAGCCCTTAAAGTGGAAGCTATCCATCTAAGGGCTGATTACTCGATCAGTGCTTAAATCTTTAAACAACTTAAATGCAACTTCAATAAAGTAAATCTATGAATGTTTTTAACTGACAAAAGTGCCTCTCGGTGACCTTGAAATGTTCTGTTTGGCTAATCCACCAAAGGGCACTTTGACCTCATTTTCAAATGCAGAAGCAAAAATTACAAGTACTTACCCTGGCACTACGACGGCAAATTAACCAGTAATAAAATTTATTTAGTATGTTTCCAACTCCCAATTAAGTAAAATACCAGTGTCACGAATGGACTATCTAAACTACAGCTTATCTTTTGATTTGTCGTGATACTTTATGTCTTTCTAATGCAACCTATGTTACACAAATATTGTTGAAATGAAGTAGTTGAATGTCATTTGGTGCCTGTCCACTTCATCTTGTCCTTTTGACAATTCAAGGCTTGTATACCAGCAATAGAAAACAAGTTTGCATATCGGAAGTGAAGCTAATTAAAACAACAAAATGGAACAGTTGAGCATGAGGTAACCATAAGTGATGTCATGAGCATTTCCAAAGTCTGAACTAATATCGAACAGGTTTTTCTGGTTTCCAATTTTCGTCATTTTAGTTGGCATTAAACTCCTAAAAAATTATGCGTGAATAATGGCTTCTAAGCTTATAACACGGTGAAAAGCACGCGTTTTTAAGGCTCACAAACTATTAACTTATAAAAGTTCCATAAAATGCCGCATGAGAAGCCACTCTCACTGATGAATCAAACCAATAATAAGCATGGCTATCAGCACGGCAAGATGCTTGTAACAAATAACAGCACGATTGCTTATTTGTTATACAGTGAGCGCTCTTGACGCAATGATTTACAATGCCATAAATTTGCACCAACATTTAAAAATACCCCATAAAATATGGCCTGCGCCAAAACATTAGTGCCATTAAAAAGATGGATGAGCGTTCACATGAAGCCGTATTATCTGTTTGTGTGGGCTTAATTAAAGACGGATTTCTTAGGACAAAGTTAAATTTTAGTTTTTTTCCTCAAAGTTGGAACAGGTGTAGCCAATTTTCCACGCGTCTCTGAACGTTGCGTCGTGTGCCGACAAATGACCACAATTGATCAAGGCTTACAAGAATCTTGGTGATAGGTTAGCTTTCGCCGGAATGCGTTTTTTATGGGATGAGTTCCTCTTATAAAACCGCTCATTCAACTTGCAATTTTTTGCTTTCCAAATGACAGTTTGATGGGTCTATGCGGTGGATAGAAATTCATTCAATTAAAAACGACCATAAATGAAAGAAAAAAGAAGTATGTTGTTAACGGCAAACCCTCTGAAAAAATTAACTGAAACGGCCATTATACGGCCTGTTGTTATGCTGGTGAAACATCTTCTCCATGATTTGATAGAGCAAGATTTGAATAAGGTTTTGTCTTGTAAGGGTGAGGCAGCCGTAGGAATTGAGTTCTGGCTTTTAAAATACATCGCAGGCTAAGACCCAGTGAATTGAAAATGGCGGTACAGCCTTCCAGAGGTAGTGTGAAGGACGAAAGCCCAAAGCAGTGAAATCCGACTAATTTGTCAAAATTTTATATTAAGCCGATTTTGGGCCGTTTTAGGAGGCCTATCGTAGTACCTTGGGACGATAGTTGGGAAGCAGACGAACAAAAAATTAATAAAATTTAATTCTTGATCAGAAATTTACACGTCACTCTGTTTCTTTCTTGGGAAATATTTGCTACCGCATAAGGTCATGATATGGGAAGCAGAAACACCAACGTTGGAAGGTTATTTTTAATCAAAGATGCAAATTAAAGCAGAACAGAAGTCAATGGTTTGGACAGCCATTCGGTACCATGAAAAGCCCCTTATACGGTTAGTATGGAAGCCCTCATATGACAAACAGGTGACTTCTTCAGCCAGCAGTCTTCCTCTTATTTACATAAATCCCAAAACTCGACCAACTAAACATGCGAAATGTGTTGAAAACAATGAAATCAAGTGCGTCAGAATTATCTCGCTACAAATTCCACCAAACAGTCGTTGTGTAGGAGTGAGCACATCTGTTTCCAAACTTGGGAAGTCCCTGATTACAAAGTTGCAATCACAATTTCACTGCTTCGGTATTATTAATTTTAAAGATTAACATCAAGGTGGCTTGATCTTAAGTCTTCAGGTGGCGAGGAACTAAGTCCTAAGCCTAGAAACGTAATGTCTTTTACTGAAGGCCAATTTGCTTCCTTGTACAACGCTACATCAAGGACAAAGTTATCATCGACCAGTTAGGACAACTCATCAGGTCAAACCTGGGTCTCTTATGTGCTCTCATTGTGGTAGTGAACAGAATCTGGCGAATTCATCAAAGATTGCGGTATGATCATATTACTTAACTGTTTAAAGTAACTCAAAAAGGGATAAAAGCTAGAGAAAGTGGAAGTGGAGGAAAACGTCCCATATTCAGCATTTTTTATTGTAAAGTCAACGTTGCAAGCAGCCAAATGCGATTTTACAAATGCGATTACGAAGCCAAAAGTTCGCCTTCGTTGCACTGCTTAAAAAGAGAGGGGTTGATGGTTTCTGGTGTCGTTGCCCATAAAACAAAAAATAACAGAAATAATAGAATATGCCACGTTAGCATATTGATTGAACGGTGATTAAATATTCCGGTGCCAAAGTGCAAATTCCACAATGGTTAAAAACTGATCTCCTGAATGACTAAAGTTTCCTGATGACAATTTTTTCCTACCATTTCTATTGGCTACGTCCTAATTTAGAAAACCAAATTTCCCTAGGGTTGCTTAATTGAATAATACATTACTTTAGCTCATGCGACCAAATTTGAGCCTCTGTAGATGCTTAATTACTAGAATGGTATGTTTACACTAAAGGATTCACAGTTACACAGGTCAAAACTTAACTTGGCTCTTAGATAAGGTGAAGGTTGGGGTTGGAAAATCTATAGATGGAGCACTTTATTATACCAATTCGTGAGGCCTGCATTTTGAAAAAAAACTCTGTAAAGTGGATGCCAGTCGTTTGGATGTATTTTCGTAGATTTGGCCTCCTAGTCAAGGCACTGCGTTTGCCATCAAATAGAACCAGGCTGTGGGGAAAAATAACGCGTTGATTTCTTAAGTTCTTTGATGTTTAAAGTAATTTTTAAAGTACTTTTAGGCGGTATGGGGAATGCAGTCAGCTACCTTTTGACCAAAAAAAGAAGATATTGCGTCAAACGTAGGCACAGTAGCATCAAAAAGCATGCAAACTGTAAAAGTTCATCGCAGTGGAACTTCCAATTTAGCTTAGGTTTAAACTGCTGCAAATTTGGTCCAAGCACTTACAGTCTTTGAGGGCTGATGTTTCAAGTAGGCGCGTTCAGTAGGCTTGATCGTTTGTAGTTTTGTTGAAGCTCCCAGCCTACTAAAATACCATCGAAGCTTGTCAATTTAATCAGTAAGTCATAAATGATGCGAAAAATAATCTTAAAATTAGCCACGTAAGCATAGAAAATCGAGAGACACCATCTAGCTTTGACAATTTCTTAAACGAATATGTTCGACTGGAGTTTTCACCCAAAAGAAACGTACCAAGCAATTGCACCGATAAGGGATTGAAATGCAAGTTTTTTATTAATCTATTGTCATACATTAATCGAAACCACTTAAGCATCACCGCAGAATTTAACGGGAGGCTGATATAATCAATAAGTAATCAGCACTTTCCAAATCATCCTTAATCACTCTTAACTACTTACCTTCACACACTTGAAATGCCTACAATTCACTTTCTGTATGCTAAGTAAGTGGTTCTTACATTTTAAAATTTTCACATTAATCAGACACCCCACCAAACTCCTGAAAGGCTGCTGAAACTAAAAAAGTTTACATTCCAGTTGATTATTGTAGAAGTGTGAAATTAATATGGGAAAATGAAAAATAAACTATATTTCGGTGATCACATAGGCTTAAACACTTTGAGAGTACTAGTCAAATTTTGGTTATCACGTCTACTACATGTGTTGATAATGACTTCGAAACTGCGCGCTTCCTAAATTGGCTACTTTCAATCTACGATATGAATCTAATTAGCAGGTTGGATTTATTTATGTCACAAAATCACGTGAAGTATTTTTAATGCGACCTACGCTAAATTGAACCAACTTTGAAATCACCATCAATTCTGTGCGGCGTCGTCGATCTTGATTAAATAAATTAACCCAACCTGCAGTCGAATTGTCAGGCACTTTCTATTCTACGGTCATTTACTGGTTTTAGTGATGCTGGTTTGCCTAAAAGACTGCTGCCTTTAAATAAAGGAAACGCCAGTCAAAGGTATATGCTTACGTGGCTTTTAGCATTACGAAGCCAGTTAGGTAGTACGTAAGTTTTGCAACAGTTGAGTTGTCTTTTGATAAAGAGGACATGGTTACTGCAAGCATGTCGAAGATGTTTGTAAGTATGAATTACTAAAAGTCGCAGACGATGCGTGCTAATAGGAGTGGTGGCCAAAATGATTCCTTATACTCTGCCAGATTCATTTCTGTGTACATTTAATTATTAAAGAATGTTAAAGTGGAACCCACAGTAATAAAACGCCCGTCTGAAAGAAGGCTTGTGCAACGAACGGTCAGACGCTAACGCGTTTTATGCTTCAAGTCATTTCCGAACCGGTGGTTTATTAGGCTTCGGATGTATGTTAATTGCCTTATAAAACATGGAAACAGTCCCAACTGGCAAAGTTTTACGGTCCTTTTGATCTGTGCTTCAGCATTTCCATTAGATGGCTTTCAACTCATCTTTTCAAGCATGAACTTTTGTGCGTGCAGCGTAAAGGACCGTTACGTGTTGCTGGAATCGCTTCGCTTGAGCCGAAAGCATTCCATTGTCCCGAGTCGTCTTTGAACGCTGCCCTAAGAGGAACTAATTCATTTTAGTAAAAAATATAAGTTTGGGGGAAAGAGGAACACCAAATCTACTTGTCAACCGAAACACGAGCTTGTCGACTGTTCATGCAATCGTTCTTAACTCTTAATTGATACTCTGCTTCCCATGAAAGTATCAATTGATATCTTCTTAATTTAAGTGTTTCAAGCGTTTCATAATAGTGATCAAATTTCAGCGAACTTTCTTCGTATATAAAATGGTCAGCCAGAATTTTTCTGCTGAATTATCTACCAAATCAGAAAGGTCTGTGGCTCTTTGTGTTTATTACGCATTTATAATCCACTTTTCAAATTCATCCATCATGTCCAGAGGCCCCTTTTGTGTCACTAACAACACCGAATTGTAAATAGAACAAAAAATACATGGCTTTCAAACCGAGTTCCTTGCTCACAGAATTAGCTTGCATTTTCGATAACAAATTACGCTAGCTCCGATAAACTGTGTAGGCTTGAAGTTGCCGGAAAAAGTGAAGAAGGAAGGATGATACTATTGTTGTTTGAAGCGAAGACATCTAATTTATCATAATTCCATCAATTTTTTGCAAAACGGGTGAATTCAATTAAAAAATATCTCAGGTCTCATTGGTGACGGGTAATTCGTTAAGAAGACACTAGGAAATCATTAGATGCTTTTTAGTTCAGTTGTCTTAAACCGCCATCAAAACGGTCCGTCTAATTTTCACGCATTTTGCAGTCTGCCTTTTTTTCTGTTGCAAAAATGGCAATATTGTATTAAAAGTATGCGAAGACGTCTGACCGTGTCATGCATTAAAGTCTGGTCATTGCAGTAGCTGAGCCGTTTGCATAATTTAATGCGCTTCAAGAGGCCCATGGCTTGTCAAATTGATTACTGCGCTTAATAACACGTTTTCTGTTACCATTGCACGTTATTGCAGTTCGTTTGCTGTTTATGCAGCGACAAAGGCAGCAGTACTACAGCAGGTAATATTTTGCACTTGAGCACAACTAACTCTTACGCACAGCCACATTTGTGGGAGACGAGTCATAGGTTCCTTTATCTAAATTGGGCCTATTAATGCGGTGGAAAGGCGAGTGCAGTTAATGTGGAGGTGTTTTACAGGCACGGACGCATTGCGAAATGCGCTTGTCAATATTTAAAATCTGACCCGCTTCGTTGCGTTAAGATTAGGGGCCTGTGTGTTGTGCCTGACGATGGAGGCGGTCATGCGAAGGCTGCTGTCAAACCAACTTCCCTAAGTTGACATGCACGCGATCTGCGAGGAGGGTAGTTGATTGGAATCCGCTATGAATATTAGTCGTCCTAATTTCTATCCAAAACGTTTTGCGTTTCGAATGGCGAAATCTCCGATTAATTGAATCTAATTTTGAAATCTCTTCTCATAGTTGATGTTTGGTTTTGATTATCCTTTCAATATGCAAATGTTTAAGCTGTGCAGTCAAACTGAACAAACCTTAGGCTCGTTTTTAATTACCTGTTTAAATAATCTATCAAAGCATTGGGACAGATATGCACAATACATCAAATGACCGCATTCAGTATTTATTGACGCATCAATAATGTTGGTCATAGCGTCACCAACAGCCGGTTGTCTTGAATGCATGTATTACGGTGAATGTTTGGTGATTTTTCCTTCAACGGTATTCTGACTTAGTGGTTCAAAGGTGTACAACGGTCGATTGTTAGGGAGGGATTGATGGGGGTTACGGGCTCGTGCAGCCAAGACGAAGGAATGTGACAAGCCTAGCCACCGCGTTCATCCGTGGTTTGATACACTTTTTCTGTGCGAGAACCGCTGCATTGACCTCAATTCCCTCTGGATTCACATTGACCTCCATGACATGACTTTTATTATGCGTGAATGAAGGTGGGATCCACATCAGAGAGCCTGGAGAAAAGGCATCAGTCACATGTTCATCCTAATAGACGGTCTTCACACCTAAAGCGAATACCTGAGTCTTGTACTAATCGTCACACTTATGCATCCTCAACAATGAATTACTCAGTTCTCTTGCTTTTTTTTATAACGCTAACTGGTCCCAAGTTCTGCGGTTTATTCTTATTACTATCTGCAAAGCTTGAAATGCGAACTAACACGTTTAACCAATCAACATCACCATTAATTATGCACTTATGACCCATTAAGGACACATTCTCACATTAACAGCCATGACAGGAAGATCGCATTCCAATCCCTGAGCTACTGCTTTGTTTAATTAAAGTAGATTTTGTTACCAACTTTATGCAAATACACAAGTATGCACTTAGGCAGCGTCAATGTGAGTGCCGCCAGACCCTATGCAATTAAAACGCGCTCCCAGTCCAAGTGCTGCAACGTGTCTACACTGAACACCCCAAAAATTAACTAAGTTGCCAACTAAAACACGTGACACAAAGCAATGCAAGTTGCTTCTACAGTGAAGTACAACGATGTGGATTTAATGCAGAGATTAAGTTGATCCAAACAGACGAGTACCACTACTTTCGTGCGTGGCATTTTGACTTTGATCGCACATGAACAGTCTTAGCTGTCTTTGTCTGCACTATCAAAAGTATTTTCACACGCACCCTTTGATTTACTGATGCAATGCACAACATGTGTATTGGCAAAACTGTTGTTTTATTCCTCGTTTTCGTTGTTCGTTAGTAGGCCAATTCGGCGTTTTTAGATTCCTAAGTAGCTGTCTAAGTGGATAAAATATGTCTTGGCGTCTTCGATGTCCAATCCTTCGTCCTTCACAATTGGTTCTTGCAAATTTCTCTAATCAGCTGTAGATTTGGTAGATGTTAAAGCATTCAACTTTGAACAGTTGAACCGAACTGTATCGATGCTCGCTTTTGTTTACAAGCCCTAGTGATGGGATATCAGAAAGCAACTGTTCGGTTAAAAATTATCGGTTGTATGTACACTCGAAACGCAAATTATTACATTTTAGCAACATCAATTGCTACTGATACTCAGGGCATAAATTTGAACATCGCTGCTATTTCTTTTAACGTCGTCTTCTTGCGTACAAATTAGATGCGCAACTGACCATAATTACCTCGTAAAGTTCACTGGTCTCTCTTTGCGTAAAAAAATACTACCTGTGTAAACAAACTGAAAAGTTCAAAGTTTCCTTCACTATGCATAGTAATATTCCGACCCCAGCCCACTTCTCCGTTTTGGCACAAGAGGTTTTTCTTTTTCAACACAACGCCCCTTATTTGTTTGAGCTCCATAAAATTCCTTACTTGTCAAAGCAATCAAGATTCTCTGCAATTTCAGCATGATGTGTCATTGTGAAAATTGCGTGGACGTGCCTGTGAGGTGCCTTTTACAATAATGAGACTAAGGGGGACGTGTGAACCAAAGAGTGTTTAGTAAAGGCCCAAATCCACCAGGAGGTGATCTGTATTGTGTGTGAAATGAGGTCTCGGACAAGAATTCCTGACATTTAGGAAGTGCATTCGTACCCTGTGATAGTTCGTACAGATACTTAAATTTCTTTTGCCGCTGCTTTGAAATTCAATACATTTCATTAACCAAACCTTGCCAGTGTGGTGCCAGAACTGCCTTGTGTGAGCCTCCCAAGTGAGGTGTTACTCGAGTAATGCTGAAAGTCGGTTCGATCCGCCATCAAAGGAGGTTCAGTTGCATGGCATAGTTTTTATTGCCATTGGAATGCGTTCCAATGCGGAGACCAGTTTGGTTTATAGGGGAACTTCTCCCACATGAACCTCTGGATAGATGCTCTGGTCGCCCTGCTCGACAAGCACATTGTGTTTTAATCACCCGCCCTATTATCGTAAAGTCAATTAGGTAATGCAAGATTTGGACACACCAAGAACTACTATTTTAAGATTATCCAGCGTGATGGAGACAGAATTGTTTACACTAGGCACCCATGGCGATTGATAAACAGTCTGATGATATTTTGGGCCAAGTTCTGTGTAGAGTTTTGCTTTTATTCAGTTTATAAATTAGTGCTGTGACATTATATGTTTTGGGAAATGCAGAAGAATAGGGCACTAGTAATGGGAATAAATTCATAATTTAAGATCAACAACATTAAAATTCTAGGGGAAATGCAAACCTCTGTCACTATTATCAAAGATTCTGTCAAAACAGTTTTGTTCTGTTCCAATTTTCAGGTAAATTAGACTCCGCTTTCCGGTGCTTTAGTTATCGTAGTTGACATCTGCACGAAATCAGAAACCACTTCAGGTGACAGTGAGTTAGTAAAAGTTGCTCATGATATCCGAGAAGGAAACTGGCATTGATTGCAGAAGAGGGGTCTACTGAAATACGTCTCTTCGTGGACTCTAAATAAGAGGCGTCAAATTGGCAATTAGGAAACTACTGGAAACATGAAATGTTGGGAATGCGTTTGTCGAGAATACACATGATTCCCCCAACGATTCCATGGCGTTTAGGACATGTGTCTTTAAAAGATGTCCTAAACTACCTTTCCTCAATCAGTAGTAGGGATGTGTGTTGAAGTTGCGTCTTTGGATTCCGACTATCTCGACGCTATACTTTGAAACTGTTGGCCTCATTGGTGCTGATTTTCTGCTATCTTCTCACGGGATACCAACGAACAACCCACGAATATCACTTCTATTTGTAGCCGATAATTTGTTGGGCCCCGAATCATGTGCTTTCTGAGATGCACACACAAATAAGCTTCGAGGGGTCACGTGGGCAATCCCGGACACGTGCATCCAAAACCACAAGTTCAATAAGCAGGAAAATTTAACGAATCATCGATTAGGGAAAATCATGCTAATTATTTCAAAAAGGATCTAGTTGGTGTGCTTAATTACACTTGCCCTCGGATTAACTAACAGTCCACTCGGTGCTGACGCTAAAGTTAAACACACATTTTGCGTATTCGCTCATATTTTGATAACTTGTCTTGATTTTTGTCATAGGTCTTACATTAAACCAAATACTGCCTATCTGCAAACTTGCAATTTTCTGTATTTGTGCTTGGGCTTATCGACGAATAACTGTCGCAACAACGACTGTTATAATCAGATTGTTGGGTATGCCTGAGTCCCAAGGCAACGGAAACTTTGATGATTCAATTATTTCCTAGGAGGCTCTGTTCACTTTGGTTCAGAGACTTTTGAATTGAAGGACTTTCTGTAGTGAATACAAAAAGCGTCCGTTAACCTGTGCACCAACCTGCCTTGTCCATACTTGGAGCCTCGATTTATAGATAGGCAAACAATGGAATTGCATGCTAGGGTGAAACGTTTGTGTTGCCTTAACAAAATGCTAAAAGTAAAGCACGTGTTGCCACGATAAGGCTACTTTGACTGGAAGGAAAACGCTGTCGAATAACTTTTTCTCAATATGGTCCCAAAGTACTTTCTTGCGCACCCGAAATCAACAAGACCATGGAAGTGGAGTTTGGGCTAATCAGCTTAATGGGCCATTTAATAACGCTGATTTCGTCTTATTTTTACTTTACCTTCCTACCAAAGGTGCTTGCTTAGTAGGCAATTATTTTCTTGAATTCGGATACGAACAAGGGAAGGATGCACAAAATGACGTGTGAATCTGTAGCTTTTCATTCAAACAAAAACAACAATGCACCCAAAAAGGTTTAAAAATGACATTCATTATTGGTTAATCGCAATTTTATTTACCCTTTTTTAAATGTAAATCTGCGGTGGATGTTGAATCAAATAAGTACTCGAAATAAAAAAATCTCCATTTTTAGTGAAGTAGTTCGCTATCATATGGAGTCAAAGTGAAATCAACCGAAATTGTTAATCCAAGAACTGAAGTTGTTCGGAGACAGATGTTAGACAAATGTAATCCAGCCGCAAGTTGCTTATTCAATCCGATGCATTCAGCGGTGTTTTAGTTGCCTTAAAATACCATCTGGTGTACTGACAAAATAGCCTTACTAGTAAATTATTGAAGGCCTTGTTCAACGTTGACTTTATGAAAAAGAAGACGCATTTGGAAGACTCAGGACCGGATTGGCATGACTTGGCTTAAAGGCTTTTGTACTGGAACGAAAGAAACACCCCAATTACTGGTGGAATTTGAACCGCTTGCTTCCTTCAGCGAAAAAACGCAGCATTTCTTTTACTGCTCACTGACCAACAGTTTGTTTAAATGAAAACTGCTTGCTTAAAGTGTTTAGCTTAATGCAAGAGCGCTCCATTCTGCATCTTATTTTACCTATCCTTTGAGCAGTTGTCTTTAATAGATTTGAAATATGTGAATTCGCCTCTTGTGCTTAGCAACTCTAGCTTTCAGTTCTTTTAAGAAATGAATTTTTTAAAAAAAGAAATGGTCTAAATGTTTCCCCCTCTTGCATCTACTCGCTCCTTCTATGCCAACCTTTTATGTGTTAAGGTTAGAGTAACATAAGGGTCAGTCTTTTTCCCTCTTAGAGTCCAGAAACGCCAGGACAGGTTCGTCCTTCTATCTTGATGGGTCACTCAACGCCTTCACCACTGGGACAATTCACAATTCCCAGAACACTCAATGGTAAATAAAGGGTACCCGACTGGCGAAATTGGTGTTGTTCGAAGCTTTCTCGCCCAAAATGTTATAACCAATTTAACTACGCTTCAAACTTTAGCCTTTCTTTAATTTAAAACAAATCTTCACATTGTGTTTGAAGGAACTCACCAGGGGAACGGAAGGAATGTGTGGTATTCTACAAGCTTACGATTCGAAAATATGATCCATGAGCAGGATACCAGCGGAGAAGCCGCAACTAATTAACAATTGAGTCCAGCAGTTTCAGAGCTATTTCTTCTCTGAGCACTTCACAAACGCGCCTGTTTTCGCTCAAAATGGCCATCTGTTGGGGATATCAGCATTCCACAAGACAAGTAAATTAACGCAGTGAGTTGTGACTCTTATTAACTCAAGTTCTGTTCACTTGTTTACAACTCTGCTGTCAGGCAACATCGTGTGAATCGCTCAAATCATCAATCCCAGGTCGTCCAGAGTTGTATAAGTGGCCACATCTAAGCATCTGTCGAGCTTCCTCCTCAACTTCCGCTTTGGCCTCATTTTGTACCCTACCCTTTTATCCGTTTAGTGAAACCTTCCGCACAATGTATATTCTTCTCTTATTCTGGAAAGCCTTCGACGTGCTACACAAAAGGGTTTTAACTATTAGCTCTGGGATTTGCATCGACACACCGGGAAAAACTTAACACATGGTAAAAAGTAAAAATTAACCTTGAATCGGAAGCATCTGAAAGGCTACTTCTTTAAAGCAGTGAGTATATATCGGTCTTTATCGCTTGAAAAATATCTGTATTCAGAGAGGACGTGTCAGTTTTACGATAGGTGTAACGCATTGCCAGATTCAAGGGATATGTGGGCCCTCCAGCATCCTGGATTTGGCCCAGGTCCTCGATCTTGCGACAGACACCCAAATCACTGAGTGAAATTCGCTACGGGGGAAGTTGAACGGAAATAAAGATGGTCAAATTCAAGAACTGGATGTTTAGGTCCACAGACAACTTTCTTGATCACTTCTCATGTGGGCGTTCTGATATCCTGTAGTTCTCCTCGTTACCGAGCGACATGACTCGTGAAGTTTGTTGATTGTAATCGATTTAGTTGAAATTTGGAAACTTAATTGACCAAAGTGAGCGTCAAGATTTGAGATGCTATTGTGTCCGCTGGTGATATCAAACTCTACATTTTCCAGGATACATAAAAATTTAGGGTTAAAGTGCATAGACGAGAAGTAATTGATGATCACCAAAAGGGGGCTCGACATCAAAGGAAATTGTCGTTGCCAAGACATTATTAAGACGATTGGTTGTCACTGAAAGATGATTAAGACGAGTGGGCGTCTTCGTGACATGATGCGGGCTATTATCCTCTGCCGTAAGGCATTCCAGGCTTACTTACGTTGATGGCAAAGCCTTTTCCTTCAGCAGGGTGCCTAAAAGATTTATCTTGAAAATGGAAACCCGTGGCCACTGATCGCTGTCGTGAGGTATTCGAAACTATTCGACCTGAGTGAGAGTCGAAAAATGAAGCCAGCGTCATCTTTTCGTGTACAGTATCACGATGTTGTGAAATCTCGTTCCGTAGTAAGCGCCCTACAACGCATAATTTTTCTACACGGTCACATTAGAAATTGGTCTTTTTATTTAGAGTTTCATAGAACACATCGATCATAGAATTCCGATAATTGTGTCCTTACGACCACAGTGTCTTCCGTTTCCTACTTACAAAAATTATCCCTTTAAATGTAGAAATAATGACGACTAAACCCGACATCAACGCTTTAATCTAAATCGTTCAAATGCTTTTGAAGCCTTTGCAACTTGGCTTTTAATATTAAAGGCGTTGAGAGAGTAGTAAAATCCCGACAAATATTTTGATCGGAAACTCGACCTGAGAAATTCCATCTATACCCCCTCTACTACAACATTCCCTGGTATCCTTCACTAATCGATTTAGTACAATGCCCCATTTTGCATCCAATAGACAAAATGTGCTTTCGTAGAGATTCTGATGCCGCCTAAGTGTTTCCGGCTGGTTCAAGAGATCATCTTAAAATGCATGATCTCATATGTGCTTTGTAATGCTCACTGTTCCTCAGAGTAGCACAGTAGTTTCTACCGAAGTCAATCAATTTGCTGGCTCACATAAAGATGCTCCCAGGGTTCCTGACACCCTTCCTACTCGTAATCCTTCTTGTCCAGGTTGTCAATTCGCGCACAGCCGTCTGATTATACAACTTTACTTCCTTAATGAATTGTCTGTGTAATCCAACCCTCTATTCGAAATCCAATTTCCCACTGAACGATGTCATGATTCCAGCGTTCGGTGGATGTGACTTGCTACCTCCATTTTGTACACTAACAAAAATTCTCGGAACCCTAAACTGTACCATGGAGACTCCTCGTGTGCTGCATCAGTTAACAGCGCTAGTTGACTCCTGCCTTTCCTGAGACTTCACACCCTATACAATACACTTTTCCCTAACAATATAAGCGGGTGACAAAGCAACTAATCACACACCAACTTTTGAAACATGCCATCAGCTCAGTTGCACGCCAAAGTGATGCTGTAGTTGAAAATGCTCCAGTCTTGACTGAACCCCTCTCTGTTTCCTTGCTCTGGGTAACTTGTTTTGTAACCTGCTTTTATCTATTAACTGATGTCATTGTTATTTTAGGATAACTTCGAAGTGATGTTGGAATAGGCGAAGCCAACAGTGTCAAAATAAGGTGCGCCTTCTTTCTCATGGCCACATTTTATGATTTATGGGTGTGCAGATGGTCATCACGATCAACGGGGAATAGCGAAATGTGCGTTCGGTTAGAAGAAATGTGAATAAGAAAAGTAAACAGCTTCGCTGGATCAATTTAAAGAAATGGGGTGATCGCGAACTGCCTCAATGTTTTTACATTATCTTCAGCCCGAAATTCAGCGGCGACGTTGATAAGAAATTAAATTATACGGCTTTTCAGAAATGATGCCATAGAAAGAAGTGTTATCTATGTATTCGACGTAGCTCTACGATAAAAAAATGTAAAATTGCACCTAGATTGCAGATTTGGCCCCAAGTAAAATGAAGCAGGAGACGAATATAAGAGGTTTCCCTTTCTTGTAAATCAGTCCAACTAAAGCTATTTATCTAAGTACCCACCGCTTCGTCTGAAACTTTTTTTTTTTGAAACCGCCCCTGTCAAATAAAATAACTCGCAAATATTAAAGCGTATAGTAAATTTCTATATAGCATAAGACTTTTGCACAATGGTGCCACTTTCCTGGAACCCTATTAACCTACCAGTGACTAGTTGCAATTTTTTTCGTACAATGGTGCATCGGTTGTTGCTGTCCTTGCATTAAAATGTGTTAACATGCCATTGCCGTCCTGATTTAACCTAGTGATTAGTGAATGCCATTCCTTTCCAGCGTGTTAATCAGTCCAAAGTTGACCTGTTAACCCCGCACACACCGACTATCGCTTGCTTACTTGTGGTGACGGACTTTCTGCATGCAAAATCACAAGCCTATCTGAAGCGCCGACGTGCCATCCTGATATCTGGCCTTCGTGTACTATCCTCTGGGTTCCAGGACTAGTCACGCACCACAACAAATTTGGCAGACCCACATAGTAGCTATTTACGACGTTAGTTTGTTTACCCAAGCGAGCAGATTAAATGTTGACTTGCAGAGCTTCGTCTTATGGTGAAGCCGTTGATCAATTAGGCTTGAATAGAAGGACGTTCGCGCCTTGATACCGCATGCAGCCAAACGCGGATGCCATCACGTGTCTCGGCATTAGACCAGTCCGAGTTTTGGTAATTGAATCAGAGACGAAGCAAACTTTTTCCACTAGTTGTTTTAATTTTGCATGTTCTAGTCACTTCCTTGTGCCACAAAAATCTCTTTTTAATGCTCAATTCTCTGAGGCCAAAAACGACCCCATCTAATCATCCAAATGTGTGGAATTGAAGAATCTGCTGTTACCTGCAGGAGATGCGGTTTACTGGGCCCTTAGTGATGTGGCGTGGAGTTAATGCTGTCACTTCAGAAAGACTAAGTTAGGTCCTTCACTGTGTGCGCTGTGAAAGTAAACAAGGCGATGTACTTATTTGTATCATAGATCCTATTTAATGGAATGAAGAGTGCTTCATTTGCAACACTTGAACTCTGAAGTGACACCGTCTCTGTGTGAGTTAGAGCCGCATTTTAGAAACTACACTGAGTCAAATGCACGCCCTCCTCGAATGCAGGATGGGTAGGCTTTACTCCAAAAGCTCACACTATACTACACACGAATGATTGGGCTTAGTATTGATAATTTAGTGCCAGCATAACGTATTGCGTTCAGACTTCTACACACTGTTCATTATGTAAGCATTTTATTGGTCTATAACCCAATTACACTAAAAACTAATTACTCAATGTCCAAAAATGATGAATAAAGGTTGTATCTGCGCCATCGCCAGCACATCTGGTTTCACCACTGGGGACGCCGGATGTCTCGCCCGATGAAAGGCTTGTCACGTAGCCACCATATTTTTGAATCGGTGATTCTTTTAGGAAAACACACAAAGCAATGTGGGTGATGCCTGCATTGTGCCCTTCAAAAGTAGGTTCAGCCTTCTTACCCAACGATGGAGCTTTTGGAAACTTCTTGCAAACAAACTTAGTTTCTCCAATTGGCGAACCCTGCTATGATGCATCTATGATAATCTTCGCGCTTAAGTAAATTCCAACGAGGTCCAATTCATCATGTACTTCGTAGCAAATTAATTTCATGACATTTTGGGCTCAAGGTCGTCTCAAGGACGGTGGGGCAGATCATCTAGGGTTTAAGTTTGGAAACACACTTGCTTTTCATTAAGCGCAAACAACTTCAATCAGAAAATTTACTTTGGCGAATACTTTATCCACATTAACCTGAGCAGGTTGCTAACAGAGTGTTAGTCCTGCCAAATGCGTTGACACCCACTGTTGCATAAGTTCCAAACTATATTTATCCACAATTGTCGAGCTTAATGAACTGGCAATGCGATTTGGTGTAGTGGGCGTGAAAATCTTCGCTACATCTCGCTTCTTTTGCAGAACGGCATATCCGAATATTAAGTCTCGCCTTAGGTAAACTGGAAACGGCGTTAAAGCCATGCACATTCGACCAAATTTTGCCGTAAGTAAAGTGATTTCTGGTGTGAGTAACTATCCAACTAACATCATTCCCAGCAAGTGTATAGCCCTCCCTGTGTAATCAAGCTTTTTTAAACAGCGCGGTGACAGTTTTCTGAAGCTTTGCATAAATTCATTTTTCGTAGACGAAAACTGTAAGGAAATATGCAATGATCCATTCTATAATGTGTTTTTAACCCAAAATACCTCGTTCAGCTCGATAATTAGAGAATGAGCACTACTGCATTCGCCTGCGTGCAGAGCTACCTGTATCACCGCTTAAAAACACACTCTTCCGATACGTTATTTAGCGTAAGGAGGATCAACACGTGATAACCCTTCCGATAAAGGTGCCAGGCGATGTGCCAAAGCAACCAAGGCAACCTTGGCTTATCTCAGGGTCGGCATTGCCTGTGCTATGCTTCAGTGACTTGAAACTAAACCCAGCCTACATTACTTAAGAAGCCGACGCAACTTCAGCTACAGGCCTATAACGTAGCCTAGATGCTTCAGTTGACCTGGGTCACTTTTGGGTAATGTTTCGGCTTGGCGCTTAACTCTTCCAGTTCATTAAATCTCCCAGAGTGTTCCCCTTTTTATTTACTGACTGTTTGCCCTTGTGTATAAATCCGAAGCGTTTGTGATGGTTTTTTTCAGATGAGCAATTAAATCTCCTTGTTTTCCCTGCAACCATGTCTGCCTAGCATATGCTTCTAAATACACCAGCTGCCGGAAAAATACTGCTGACGCAGTCATTAAAAGCATTAGCAGCAAAAGGCTGCGAGTTATGATTTTTATTGAACTGGACGCTTTTTTCAGTGGCCCAGAAAAATAGGCTTTGCAATTGAGAATTCGAAATTTAAGGCATTCAGAAATCGAATAAGCAGTTTTTTCTTCAGTCTCTACTCCTTTAAGTAACTAACCGCTTAAACGAAAAATTGGTATTGAAAAATGCGAAATGTATGGCTTGTGCCTTTCTAAAATATGAAGCCTTTTAATTTGAAAAAAAAGTACTTTTTTTCTTTGCCAAACACTCTAAACAGATTCAACCTCTCTAATTCTTCTACGGTTCAAAGTGGTGTGAATGCAGAGTAAAAATTGGCAGATCTGGCTGAAACGGTGAATCCAGTGGCACACACACACACTATGACAAACTAATGAGTCCCAAAATGTTAAGCAATTCGGTATAGCTATGCATGAGTTCCGCCTTAGTCATGGTGACCATCACATGTGCCACGAACCCCAGTCCTGGCCTCGTTGGGAGACCAAGACCAGTGAAAAACAAAACACGATCACGTGATAGCCCAGAATGTAATTCTACCAACGATCGCCCTTGTGCTCACGTCCATTCGGTCAATTGTGCAAATTTTGGTCAGAAGGTGTTTAGCTTACCAGGTTATCCTGAAGCGCGGCTCGTACATTTGAAGGCAAGTTACGCGTTTCCAGTGATTGCCTGGGGTGTTGGTGTGCTTCCACCGAACCAAACATGTTACATACCATCGAGTTTGCTGTTTTCCTGCTTACAAATTACACACACTGCCATCTGTTATATAAAAGAACATCAGACACCGCTAAGATGAACCATGCTACCATTTTGCTGGTCGCAACCTTTAAATTGTTGTTATTTTGTGTTTGATAGAAGGTCAATCACATGCCCTCACTTTTGATGTCTCTACGTCATTACTTTGTGCTGAAATTCTTTATATACTTGCTGAGTAGAGATTGCGCAACTTGGCACCATAACCATTGGGTTCTTGAAGTAGAATGAATGACTTGTTCACGAAACCAAATTCACTCGCCATTCCAAGTTCCGCCATGATATCATCACAGGCACTAACTGTGACAGCACGTCTGAGGGACCTCGGACACTAGTCTGGCACAATCACAGTCCCTGTAACTACTTCTGTCACACAAAACTGTCTTCACTTCAACCAAAATAGATAGTTAAAATCGATAAAGAATTTCCAGTAAATTCAAAGCACCAACTACTTCGGATGTTCTCAAATATTTTTCCCTTTAATGCTTAGGATGGCTCACAAAACGTTAATATCTTATCAGCCCAACTAGGTTGTGGCTCTTAAGAGAGAGAATTATTTGTTATTAAGGCTGTTTTAATTCCCCTGGCAATAAGACTGTGGTTTAAGGTGGCTAGCACGTTTACGTGGCGTCAAAAGAGTCGTTTGCTTCATTGCTTTCCTATGACCATTCAAAACTTTATTTACTGATTTAAATTGCTAACTCCAAACATAATTTCTGAGGTAGCGATGTGGACACTTGACAGTGCACCAATGTCGAAAATGTCCGTCTCTCCGACCCATGAGTTAAGATGTTGGATAATGATAAATACGAACAAACCCATGGGAGTGCTGTTAGCCTCTACGATCTGCGTATTATCATTCATTTCGTTAAATTGCTTATTTCATTTACAAAATACCATTTTCCTGTAATTTAAGGTATTCCTTGGCCTCTATACACAAAACCACATCGTGCCTCTTTTAAAACTAAAAAAAGCCACCTTTTGCAAACACAAAAAGACCTTTCTTGGTTCTGCACAATTAGGTTAAGTCCGAAACGAACAGTCCGCAGTTACAATGAACTTCTATAGTAAGTGTAGTTATTTGGTTAGTTCAGTTTAATGAGGAAATTGCCGGTTTTCTTGAGCAGTTTCTTCTTTTGTCGTTTTAGTTAGTAGGGAAACTGAGAAGCTGTACCAATGGCTGAATCTCATTTTCCAACCGCGTGCATAGGTCAACATCCCTGTTGAGTGGTTTTGACGGTGGCCTTAATGGTTCAACCGTTACGTGCTACGTACTTTCATGCAAGCTTAGATTTTGAAAATGAGGAATTTGCATGAGCAAGAAAACTGGCCTATTCAGAATCCACAGGGTTTGAATTCGCTTCAGAGTGAACTGCTGTTTATTGCACTCGTTAATTCAAAAGTCGGTCAGCGTGTGAATTTGCATAAGATGTTACTTGCCCTGGCACATTAAAAAAAGCTCTCTTAAAACACTATGCATGTTTGTGATGACGAAATTTATGCAACGCGAAAACTGATTTCCTTGTGCATTCGATGAGTCACATGGTTACCTACAAGCATAGTTTTTCAATGACTCTTATTCAGAAGTAGTTGTGGTAGTAGCAGTCACTAACCAATTAAAAGCATCCTCACACAAAGCACGATATTCTACGCCAATTACACAAAACAGATCTAGCTAGAGATGTCTCCTTTCATTTTAATTGTCTGGATACAGTATCAAATATTTTGCAACCCAATTTAATTTGGACGTCAAATATGACAATTACTTTGTCTTCTCTTGCCCCAGTAACTTGGTAATTTCAGCCAATATCGAATGATGCTTTTTTTCGGAAAACCTTTCACCCCACAACTGTTGTCGAGTCGTTTCAACAGTTCGTTCGTTGGTAGTCATTTTTTAGCTTTGTCCTTTCATGGAAACCTGCACATCCAAGTAAACGCGGTAACAACGGCTTCAAACAGGAAAAGGACCTACACATAACCAAGTAGCTGTTTGTTTTTTAAATGTTCATTTCAAGCTTGGCTTATGGATCCATATGATATTGCAAAGTAAATCTGCTTTAAGGTAATCCTTTCAACAAAAGAACTCTCATACATGCTCATTGTTTGTAGATAACCTTAAATGGACTTCGTCTCCATTTATCTGTAGTAGGAACTTATACCGACCCCAGCGTCCCATCTGAATCCTCGAAAAATAGGTTTAAATTATGAGGGGTTTCACATGAAAGCCACTCAGTATGCCAATCAACCGCTAAAACTATGTATTCAGCACACTCAGAACAAATCTTCGCTAGCTGACACACCGTTTAGTCACGTTACCATTTTATTTTTTACACACAAATGATGTGAATCTTCAGCGTGAAAGGAGTGACAAGAACCGCTGTTAGTGATTCTGAAAAAAACTGTTTTGGTCGATTGTTTGCACTCTTAAGCGAAAATAAACGTGCAAACAGGCAACAGCTCACTAGTGGGCATGCTCAGAATAGCGATTTTGCATATTTCCAAAAGTAGAGACTGACAATGATTCGTAATGTTAAGACCCTAGCCATCAGTATCATTTATTGATTTCTGTTGTTTATTTGGAGGGTTTTTACTCTGGTATTTCCGCCCAGGTTTGTCAGAAATAGGTCAGAATCATTTCAAGCAAGGCTACATTAATTTGGTCCAAACTTTCAAATTTCTAAGAAGTTGGCTCCGTGAAAGGTGTGTTGTATTAATCAAGAAAACACTCACTGTCACGTGAAAATAAAGTATCCTGAAGACAAGGTCTGTACATAGTGATTATAAAATAAGATAGGCGTCTCATCAATCTGTACATAAAATTGGTTGCCACCAAAAGGAAACCCGTCAACACTGCCTTACTGGTTCGCATAGTCGAAGTTTCGGTGCGCTTTGAGGCCTCATCCACACTGAGTTAATGGAGCAGCGTTTACAACCCGGACATGAGTCTTTGGAATAAACGTCCTCCGAATTAGGAGCATGCAAACTTAGGTGATTGAGTCTACTAACCGGGCTAATTTCACCAGAGGATCCGTCTTCGGGGAGGGTTGGGCTGCTCTGCGAAGGCCTAGGTGGGAATACAAAGGCGGAGTCGGCACCTTCCATACACGGCGATTTTTCGGAGGAAGGACCCGACACCGAATCCTGTTCCACCTTGGTTTTCTCTTCGTCTGAGGATCGTCTTTTGTTTCCATGAACAGTCGATTGTGGCACCTCCAACGCGGAACTTCCTTGTGGTAGGGCTTTTGGTGGTCGATACAAATCCGGCTGACTGATCAGGGACAGAAGTCGGCTTGCCTTCCTACCGATTTGAATAATTAGCAATGTTCTGAGCAGACTTGTCGACTTGGAACGCGGGAAGGGGATGGGTTTTTGTTGTTGTTCCTCATTTACTGCAGGCCCAGATGCTGAGGGATGTACTCCTCCTGTACGGTGCGTTTTCACTTTTTCAATAGTCATTTTCATGACAGTCTCAAGGATAAGAGGGGACATTTCAGGGTATTCCATTATAGGACTCTCCATTTGCAATGTCTGAAACAAGTCCTGTAGGTGTTAAGTCAATGCTTATATAGACACCCACGCTGAAATGTATCATTCATTGACACTAAAAAGGTATGAGTAGCCTGTGGTTGGTCCTTTGTCGAGGTCACACGACGTACGCAAACACACGCAGCTGCTGCGCGCACCGCCGGCGAGTTTGTCGCTACCCGTCGACGTTCTTGTCCGTTCTGCGCGAATACGTTGTGCCAAACGTGCGTTTTTTTTTCGGTTTTGTACGTGTGTGCCTGTGTGTGAGGATGGCAACGAGACTAAGGTATGCCGTAATTGGGCCCGTTTGCTCATTAGGAGCGGCCGACTAATTGGTTGGCAGGTGGCCAATCAGCTGATTGTAATCGCTTGGATGTGCGCGTACGTAGTGCGGTGATTACTTATCGACCCCGTGCGCGAGGCGCAAATGCGTGCATGGCGGAATGGCGATGCGCGCAAGCGCTAACACGCGAGTCCCTAATGTATGATGCAATTTTAAAAGCATTTAGGTGAAAAAATAAATTAGGCATTAATCTGTTAAGTGCTCATTATAGAAACATTCGGACATCAGAATTAAATGTAATTCATTCTAAATTGCGTTGACATAATAATTGCTTTGACCCTCAAACCTGCGTTGCACGAAAAGTACAAATCGAAACTGTGGTCATATTTTATTTAAACACCTAAGTGTTTTCAAATGTTGGAGTGCTTCAATTAGCACTTTGGAAGTGATGTGCTGGTGGGTAAACATATATTTTCACCTATAAGGATTATGACCTTGCATTGCAGAGAGAGCACCCAGATCTAGTCTACTTCAGCATTTGGTTAGTTCAAATCTGAGAGCTCTTGGCAAGTAACAGTTCCCTCGAGTACGAAAACGAGATCTGTGCCGTCACTTCCCTCATCAGCCAGTAGAGCCAGCAAATGTGAATACCAGTGGAGAAAGTTTATCACTCCTAAAGTAAGAGCTTTAATCAGCAAAATTGCTAGCATAAGAAAATAATTTTACCTACTACAAGAGAGGAAGGCGTACTCTCCACGATACTAGCTAGCCAGTTGTAATATTTAAAACCCACAATTTAAATTATGCACATAGGAACCTAATTAAATCAAAATCTCATCAAATTTATTCTTCAATTAATATCTTGGATTTATATCTATCGATTTTGCGAAAACATGGCCTCAATTTTGTTAGGGCTCCCTTTTGTATTCTAATTAAAAGCAAGAATAATTATAAGCTGTGGAATGTAATATTACCATAGCACAGTGTGGTTCCATTATCATGAACATATTTTACTTATTTGTTTCTTATCAAAAAAAATATATTACGGTGTGCTAGCAAGGGAGTATGTTTTAAAACATCAATAGAAGTCAACAATTGGCTTTGAGGCCAAAACACCAATGGTTGAACCGTATTCACGTGATCAATTGATATCTTGATCATTTGTTATCGCTCACTCAGAGGTGGATTTGAGCCCATACCGGTGATACCAACTGGCCAAAGAGAATTAATGGGGTTTGGTACACGGGGATTCGTCTGCTTATCGTGTACCTCATAACTTCGGGACAATGCTAGTTGGTGGTCTCAAAAAATAGAAATCGGGGGTTGGCTAATTACGCAAGGGGATGAGATGTACGTGTATGGGGTTATTGCAAATTCAGGATACGCGTAGATCGACTTGATTTAACACTGTTCACTTAAAACGGGAGCGGTGCGAAATGTCACATGCCAGTGTGCAATGGAGGCGACAGTGTGCTTGAATGGCGTGACTTTCACGAGAAATGCCACAGTGACTGCGACCTGTTGGAGAAGGCGCGAAAATTACCAGCTTCAGCCTACGAGTAGCCTCATTTGCGCCTGCAGTCCAAACCCCTAGATTGGAAGCAGGAGTTCCCCAAAGGAATTTTCTTGTTGTTGACAAATATTTACATAATATGAGTCAGAATTCATGAAAGAGGCAAGAACTTAATAAGGTGAAAACCCACCAACTTAGCTCTCGAGTTATAAAATGGAAAACAATTGACTAATGTTTTCTGTTTTATTGCATAATAAAACAAATGAAAACAACGAGGAACCTCTTAGTCGGCCCGTGCATAGTGGGCGTAATTGCAGCATACTGCGTAAGTCCCAGGGAGACCGGTGTAAAAGCAATAAAATCGGCATCAGTGATCAGTAAAGTTGGCGAATCTTACACCCGTCTGATGCAACATCGTGGCACTGCATTTATTGCCTTAAATTAGTCTATCTTTACACAGATTCGCTAGAAGTGAGTCGCTTAATCGAGTAATTGAGTAGTACCAGTGCTTGAGCGCATAACCTCCATACACGTGGATTTCATAATCCCAAAGCTGGTTCAGTTAATATTTGGCGAGGCAGGAAAAAAATTGTGTTATGCGGGCTTTCAGGTTTACTTTTAGCCGACCACAGTGCATGGTCAGTTGCTAAATGCGTGGTTTATTTTTAACGTGCAGAAACGTGCAGCTCGATGCATGCGGACAACTGGGCGGCGGCGTAGTGGCTCACTCGGTAAACATCACGCGCGCTAGTGCTGCCAGGCTGGCATGACGAAGGCCAAAACAGGCGACTTATCACATGCCAAACCTTCATGTCCGTGATTTTGTCATAAGTGGCCGACCTCGTCGTAAATCCCAGCCACCTTTTGTGCGAGCCCAAAGAAGTGAATGGCCAGATCCGGTAACTCGCCATCTTTCCCCCATCTGTAAGCGATTTCTTCAATGCACTTGAAACTGCGGAGAAAATTAAGCATTGCAATTACCTTTTATGGTACCAGATTCAGATAAATCAAATGCAACCGAAGCTTAACCATGCCAAATATAAACTAGCCTTCGGCAAGGTGTGTGAGAAATCGGAACTTCGCTTTTCATTTTTATTTACTGCAAATTTATCAGGTTAACTCAGGTCTTGAAATTCACGTTTTTCCAAAAAATATAAGGGCCCCGGGTCGACAGAATACTTTAGTCAAAACTACGCCTCAACTACTCGATCAGCCAGAGATTCGCTTGGATAACTCCATGCGCGCTGGAAATTCGACATCTTCCTGCTGATAAAAGTCACCAGCTTTAACTTGAAATGGGTGGTTTTGTGGAAATAAATTCTGACATTAACTGATGTTATTCGATTTGTGTAGGGCCTTAGACGGCAACTTATTCAGCAGCCTGTGCCCAGTTTTGCAGCCCTTTAATTACGCTTTAGCAAATAATACCTGCAACATTTACCGTGTTATTTTTAACGGCCTCGCGTTGTTTTACTGAGGGGACTGGCTCGCCTCAGTGTGTCAATACTTCGATGTGTTCGCCTGTGCAAGGTAATCAAGGCCTAATAAACAGGCATAGTTTACAACACCTGTGTGGGAATTCTACGCGGCACTTATTCATTCCACCACGCAGATGCTCGTCTCCAATCTCTGACTTCTTCGCCCAGTTCGAAATCGTCTGTGGCGTTGCTGTTCTTTATTTATCTAAGGCTCAAACGAAATAATAATTGAGGATATTATTGTAAGAAGCATTTAATGTTTTAATTCTTTGCTTGTCCAAATGCTAAAATAAGGCAAGTTGTCTACGATTTGTTATTAAATGGGCTCCTACAAGTTTTCCTCAGTTTCCTATAATTTACGGCCGAGTTATGTTAACGAAATAAGCGTCTGCTTGTGAACGGAATGCTCTGCAGCAGGAAACGCTCAGCAGCTATGATTGATCTCGTATCCTTCATTGCGTTGAAATTTTTTTCGAGGATGTAATTTCCCACATGCAAAGAAGAACGATTTCCGCATAAATTTTGACCAGTGGACACTTAAGTTGCCCATTTGAAAGAACCGTAGTGAACTGTTAGAAAAGGAGCGAGGGAGAAGCCTGTTCGCAAGTTGATGTGAAGGCACCGGCGTTGAATGCAGTTGGCAATCGACAATCACTCTCACACAGACTTGGGTGGTCTGACACTAATAAACAGTTATATCCACTGTTTTGCCTCTGTTCTTGGGCTGTTAACCAGCAAGGTTGCACGATATTACAAGCAATCCACCACAGAACCAACAGGCTTGCAGAAAACGATTCCCAGACAGGAAGAAATCTGTCATTTTGGAGTTAAATGGCGATCCCCTTAATGACGCCTGCAGTTCCACCCCTCCCCCAATAGATTTAACTGGCGTTCTTGGCGTTAATGTCCAAGGTGCATAAATATAGCACTGTTAAAAACAGCCATCCCGGCGCTAACCCTAAATCCCCACAGCCCTCACTTGTTTGAGGTTTGCTCTGACGTTCGCGTTGGCACGTGATTCCGTTGTCCTGGCGTCCACCTCGCCCACGCGCTCTCCACACACACACCCGTTGGGCTGATTTTCGGTGTTGATTTCAATCCTCTCCCACACACGCACACACACAGCAGTTCGTCAATCGATTAGTTTATCAGTCGCCCTCGCATCTTTGCTTTGAAGTTCATAACGGGTTATTCTCTCAAGTATATGGTAGACAGTTATAGTTTTAAAATGCCTTCCAAAGGCAACACGGGCGTGTTTTAACTTGAAGTAGAACAGCAAATGGCTATTTTAAGGAAGTAATTATCACTTTAAGATGTGCGGTTACGGCACATAGATTATATTTAGAAGTACTGCAATCTAAATTGCTAGATTAAGCAAATGCCAAAAAAAAATTTATTGCATTTGCGTGTTTAACTACTCTTTAACATTCAGGGCTTTCGCTTCAAGGATGTTTAAGCAGTGCAACTTGTTCGTTAAAATGAAGATTTAACGTCTGTGAAAATGACCTGGTAAATGTTTATACGACACATTGCAGCACTAGCCAGTTAGGAATGACGACTACCTCTCCAATGATCTGTCAAAATATGTTAACTAGCCTTTCTCTCATACCATCATAACCGTCAAACCTAAGAACTCATAAGACATATCCCCCTTTACCTAAGAAGATCGGTTTTGCAAGCAGAATTCTCGTCCAAGACCATCCTCTATCTTACAGCCTTAATCTGCACATCCAAATCGTGCCAATTCCATCTACTTAAATACACCCACCACAACAGAATTGTTTGCAGCCAGGACGAAAAAACGCTGTGCAACCATTTGACATCGGTGTTATGTGCTGGGGCTCCAACATTTCCCAAGACGGCTCATCGCGGGTTAGGATTTCCTCATTATCTACTCGCTCCCCCCTTAACCACGCCAATCGAGTGGGTGAGTCACCCACGGCATCCTACTGACAGCTCCATCTGTGTTTATCCGCTTCACCCACCAGGTCAAGGTCATCCTTGACTTATAGAGGTGGATGCATTCAGGCATATCACTCGACATTTGTCTGAGGCATTAAAGGCTCTGCACGAGGCTCTGTCTTGCATTAGCGTAACAAGGGTCTGATATGGGATCTGGAGTACCGGTTATCTGAGGGAGTGTGTTGTCTTGGTTTCGGGCCCAACGTAACATTATGTGATCAAACAAACTGGCAATGACCTTTTAATTACTCTGTGCTTTGTTTCTACTTGAACTTTAGCTTATTATCTGCGGCTTATCATCAAAGGTTTATCAAAGCGGGTTTATTTGAAGTCAAAATAGATTTTGGACAACTGTTCGCACCCCATGGATTACCCTAATTCTCACCGTTCACAAAAGTACTACGCCTACGCCTACATCACCAAGTCACACCACATTATCGGCTCACAGTCCACTCCCAAACTCAAAAACAACAACAAATAAGCCGGATGTAGTTCGCATGGATCGCGTCGACGACGATCCTCCGTTGTCTAAACACGCTGGCGTGAATTTCACGACACGATTAAGGTTATATTCTATAAGTGCCTTTTGTGATATTTGCATCTTAATCTTGAATTATTTGCTGTTTTAATTTTGATTCTTCCTGGTCGTCGCTCACAAATTGCTCACTGAACGACCCATGATCATGCTGAATGCTGTTCAAGGTGCACAAGCCGATGATACTCCATATTTGTTATTTAAATTCACTGTTTAAAATTTACCATATGCGTTAGTTACTGTCGTAAAATTTTGTTTTTTGGGATATCATGTATGCGCTGTCGAAAATTCCGAATCGTCGTCTTTTCCTTGCGGTTCGACATATCTCTGTTTTGATAATGAAGCTGTTGTAAACGTTTATTGTTTACACCTTCTGGGATATTTATTCCGCATTTCCAATAATTAGGTCAATAGTTTCGAATGTGCCCTATGTCCCACCTTCAACAACATCGAGGTGAACACTAGCGTGGGCTTAACAACAAACACTTGTCCGAAGGTGGTTTATTTCTCCGTGGCCTCACCCCACCCCCTTTCAAACTGCTTCACACCTGCCCCAAATCTCACAGTTGACAAAACCACCACAGCAACGCCCACGCACTTGTCGCAAGACACACCACGCCTTACGGCTGTGGAAATGGTTAAGTCCACGTCGTAATGTTGGCATTTCATCCTGTCACAGGTTTTGACGGGTATCCCTCGGTTCTAAAATAGGTGTGACTTCGGCGCACAGCAGGCGCGTTAGACTGTGTGTGGTCAACGTGACCTTTTTGAAAACTATAGACCAAAATTCATGCACGAGTCAATGATATAATCTTGAAATGTTCCTGGCTTCAGTAAGGCTTGTTAATCCTAACTCAACCACAAACTGTTAATGTCTGACAAGCCTCTAAGTATAAGGTGTTGGAAAATGACAACATGGTTTAAGAAAGCATGAAGGCAGCAGACAATCAAGATTTCATGCCACGAAGTGTGAATTTCACCAAAATTGTGATTCAACGTCAGTTCACGTGTACTTTAATTACAAGCTCATTAAAATGGCAATCTCAATTTGAAGAGTATTGCGTGTGACGCCCTCAGCCTTTTTTTCGATGTGAAATGTACTCCAGGATAGGGACATCAGAACCAGGAAAGCACTTCCTATACGTGCACTAGGAGGCGGTTGTATAATACAAGAACCATGTAAGAATTCATTTTCATTTGCCTGAGAAGCTGAGCAGCTATGGGCGCTGTAATTTCCCTTGCCTCGTCCTCAACTCGTTACTTCACACCCTCCATCGATAAATATTGTACTTTTACCATGCTGTATAAAGAAAAGGAACTAGACGAGGGGCAACTGGAAATGTCATTCGCTCCCTTCCAGTTTCAGCCTATAAATCAACCGATTATTCTCACTGTCTGTTTTCTTTTTCACCATCAACATCAACACGATCGAAATGGATTAAATGGTTTGCCAATTTCAAAGATGGAGAACAAAGGTTGGTAAATGGACAAAGAAGTTCTCCGGAAATATGGCTATTTACGCCACAAGTTAAAGCAACACCCAGAAGGCCGTTGTGTTGATAAACGGAAACCCCATGTAGCGGCCCGATGCTGCCTTTTCGGTGGCCGAACCCTCACGCCCTGGTGATTCGACAGGACTGACTCAACTCCATGGACTACCGGCAATGGAGTAGTTCGGTCAAACAAGACTGCACCGCAAACCGGTTTGCGCTTGCAAATGTTTGGTCACACTAGCAACGGGCTCATGTATGGTTCTCCGCCATCAATGTCCACAAGCCAGCCCAAACCAAGCCCCGATGTCCATCTCTCTGCTGATTGTTTTTAATGAGTAGTCCTGATGAAGCCATGGAAACATACAATTTAAATCGCGGTAGTTAGTCTTGATGGGATCCATTTTAAAATGCGACGTTGGATTTATGTTGTCCCGTGAAACTAGCCTATACTACTTTGGTGATGGACATCCCCTACATGACTGGGTCTCCTCTTTCCACGACATTTTTAAATGATCCCATTTGCCCACTCAGATGTGTGACGGAAGCAATTTGCCGCAGTGACGTTGAAATATCCAGGTACCAAAGCCGATATCCTGCACGTGTGGTTCCGTGAAGATAGTTACCTCTGGGTACACTTAGAACGCTGTTTCTCAAAAGCAAACACTAACAGTACTGTATTCAAGAAAACTACTATATTAGTAGTCTTCACTAAGGAATTGTCCGGCCGCGTATCTTATCCTTTAACAGGTACAGAAAATTAAAAATTTCACATGACTTTGGCGTACCCGACGCGCACACAAATACACACTTACATATGAGTTTCTTTGGTCGGAGTAAATCAATCCAATCACATTAAAGCAAAATGAACCTAACAACCGCGGAAAGGTGAATCAGTCGGTTGATAGAAATTTGAAAATTTTCCGGACCTTTTTAGTTCGCTCCTACTTACGCTAAAAAAGCCACTGAACACTGCAACAAAATAAGATGCACACTGAAAATTTGCCATGGGATCCTGGCGCACATGCGCACCAGAGACCCAACTTTAAACCTAGCTGTTTCGATACATTTTCAGATTATTCCATTTTTTATAAAGTTTTACTAAAATCTATTCGATTAAATGTGGGGAACTGGGTGTCCCCAAGACTGCATAGATTCCATAGTTATGGATAGTGCTATATTTCCAGTACACTTTAAGTTCAGTCGGCTCCATTTGTATGCTTTCGACTGTTTCCATTCCAGTTGGCACAAGCGCTTTCAAAAGCTTGCCCATTCTAACTGCGGTCAAAGTCCCCCAATACACACAAAAATGGGCTCATTTGGACGCGTCGCTTGGTCTTTGACTGAAGCAGGTAGTGGCTGGAGTATAGCAAGGGATCCGGACACTGGTTCTTTGGGTGCAGGTTTTGATTGCTGGCAAACATTATAAAACGATATTTCTAACCGACGAAATACCTACCTAAACAAGGAATGATAATATCGCTACCGGTGACGTTCCGATTTCAATGCTAGCTTAATATACTGCTTCGTTTAGGAAATTAAGCCTTATGAGTTACACAAAGATTTCAACAGGTTTCCAATGAAGGCTATACGTGCTAAATTTGAACTCAGTGATTTTCATTGCCTGTTTCAACAGAACCAGTACTTTGGGCAACTGCACATCAACTATAAACAAAATCCTGCAGGTATTTTGTGCTTTGATATGCTCACAAAATTTGTCTACCTGGATTCACGTCGCTGCAACATTTGCCACTGCTACTGATCAAGCCTAGAGTTTGCAAGTAAATACTATTCGATTAAAAAACAACAGATAACTAAGGATATAAGTATTACATTATAAGATACTGTATCTACGTAAATCATTCTGCTAAGTCCATCCGTTCGCTGCCCGCCGACTGTTCTCGGACGGAGACACGTGGTGTGACGTTGTAGCGTTTGGATTATTCTCAGGAGAGTGTGTGAACTGGTTGTCGAGGCTGAGAAGTGAGGAGGATTTTTAAATAACTTTTTTGGCAAATCCAAGAACCTTGGGTGGTGATGGGGACCCAGGCCCTCGCGGATCTGCTCAGAAGGTTCACGGGCAGCACTGGTCTTGAATTTGATTACCCACGAATCATTTTTTAATACCTTCGTTTTGGTTCAAGTTAACATTTGGACACATCATGCATAGCGGGCAAACAAACAGTTATGTCCATTTGATCGTACTGCATTGCGACCACCTCTCGTGCTGTCTGATCCTACGGGTTAGAATAAAGTATCAGTCTGTATAGCAGCTGCTAATGGTCGCGAGCATACGCAAGTAATCCACTTTGACTGATGCAGAAAAAGTTAAGCTCGACTCATACTTTTATTGCTGACGTGCTTTTGAGTGACAAAAGGGATGTTGCTGTTGTGATTGACTCATACGTCAAGATGAAGAGAATTAATAGTATTAGAGGATGCTAACATATTTGCGTCTGCGCATCCACCTACAACAACGTCAGCGATATGGGTTTAAATCAATGCCGTCGATGTGCAATCAACTTTTACAAATTAACATTTTTAATGTGGAAGAATCTTCAGCAAATTTAAATGAACCTCTGTGATCCATGAGAACAAAGAAATAGAATAACATTTTATCACTTCTCCTGTCTAATAATCAACACTGATTCATAAAATATTCGTCAATCACACAAATTCAAACTAGGATGCCTCGTTTAAAGTGGAAAAAGGAGTGGTAGACGAGGTGTCGGATGTTGATGGCAGAAAAGCATGCAAGCACTAATTTTCCATAACCGCACTAATGCAAAAAAAGCAACGCAGGACCTATCAGAAGGGCATTTGTTCTGGGATTCCCTGGGTATTCGCAAAACATGCGATTATGAGTACTCTTGCTAACTGCTACAGGTCGCTGGCCCAAATGGACAGGCCCATTCTATTTCTTAAGTCGTGTTTTATTAACTGTGTAACGGTGTGACTTTGCAGCTCCCGAGCGGAATACAATGACCGATTTGTTATTACGGCAGCGTAGAGCATCTTCTGAACTTGCTCTGTCAATTTTTTTATAAATTTAAACACAGAGGCATGAGGTAACAGCGGAAGCTTCAACTCACAAGCTCCTATCAATAACCCTTCATTGCCGTTGTGACCCACGGTGATGCAATGCTGCAGCGCCATACGCCAGCAAGCAACGACATCTCTTTTATGAGTAAAATTTACTATAAGTCATCATGTAATTGTTTTAAAGCTTGAGATTTTGAAAGCTATCGCCATTAGTGGTGGAAAAAAGCTAAATTCGTGTTAATCAGGCTAAAAGACTAGGCTTTATTCCAAGCAGCTCAATGCACCCCCAACCGTCCCTGTGATGTGGGTTCATGCACGCATTTTGCGCTATTGCAAAATAAGTTAAGCTCTAGTTTGAATGAATACCGTAACTTCAGGAAGTCACACACACACCTACTGGCGAAGTGATCCAAAATATTTGCGTCTGTCACACACACTGACGTCACCTACTCAGGGCTCAAAACAAATTCACCCGCCCCCACACATCCACGCGGCGTCCCACCGATTTCTGGCGTTGAGATGTCGTCACCCCCCCGACCCTAAGCTCCTCGATAAATGCACGCTTCACCTTTTAAACTTGATTAAGTTGTCGTGCAGCATTGTAGGTGACACTTGCTGGCTCTTCTCGTTGGAGGACCAATTACTAATAGACCAAGTAATCTTTACTAAGCCTGTTAACAGCATCTTAGCAAGAACTAGGAAACAGAATTTTGAAGGTTTAAACAAGCAGACCCTCATCCAATCATCACTATCGTACTTTCAAAAATTCAAGCAGGCAGTTATGCCGTACGAGGAAAATGGACTCCTGGAACTGCTTCCGATATTTTATGCTCTATCTAATAGTACTAAATCAGTAAGCATCTAAGGTCAGATTTACGGTAAATACCTGTGGTAGCTGTTAAGAATAGTCAGCAAAGTGATTCCAACTGATGTGCCTTTTTGAGAGCTCGCGCTTCAAAACGTATTCAATCGTGGATTCATTTTCAACCAGTTGTGTTTTCATTTCGCACGCAAGATTTGCTAACTATGCAGAATGTCATGAGCCAATTTAATTAGGATAGTGAGGTCGATTGTTAAAAAAAGGTTATGAAATGATGGAAAAACACATCTGATTGGAGAGCCAACTGGTTTCCTGGCTTTGTCAGAGGATGCCAACCACGATAGTTGCTGGAGTAAATTACTCAGTACATTTCGACTCCCTCATGCTCCATGATTTGATCCACCTGGTTGGGATTCTGCTAACAAATTAGCAACAGCAAGGTTGAGAAGGCGCATCCAGAAGTGGATCTACATCGCGCACACCTGCACCTCGATCAACCTGTTTCCTGACTCTACTCACCTCTTACCAGCGATGAAACCTAGGGCAGTACTAGTGACGCTTCGAGAGTCCAACTCATTAAGTGATGCAACCAAACAGTTCAAACGGTTTCCTCCGATGTTGATTCCTTGTCTCGCGCGTTTACTAGGAGGACTCGCTCGCTGGCTACTGTACTGAATCGTGCTGATTCGTATCCATTAATCAGGTCGCCGCATTTTCCACCACACTGACCTCCTTTTCACGACGACCCTGTCGATCACGCGAGACCGTCGGCTTACACACTTCCCGTCGCATTCATCTGGCCCTTCACCCAGACTGCATTAACAACCCCATTCAGTAAGACACTTTTATGCCCAGTGGCGCCACACTTACAACTAGGCCGAGCTGTCTAGTAAACGGCTGACTCTGCTAGCCCTGGTCTTCTTCCGTCTTCTCGAATATCTGAGTGGCGTTAAAGGGTCTAATTTAACACAGCTGCCCCGACGTCGTTTGAGACCACATGCCGGGGCCTCTAACACCGCCAGCAGGACCTTGATACGGGGAGAGCCCGACGCAGAACCAACCCCAACTGGCACCAACACCCAGGGCGACCCACGTTGCCCCCCCACCAGAAACAAGCCACTTTGGTCAATTTAAGCCAGGCTCGAAGAGTTGGTTATTGCTTTTAAATAGGGCAACGAATGATTAACACTATAATCAACTCGCTCCTTTCCCAAATACTGACACTTTGGAATCCGTCTTTCTGTGTAACTCTCTCAGCTTCCACTCTTTGGTGTGTCAGTCTTTACCTTCTAAAAGTCCAAATTCAGAACAGCTAAATTCAACTTCATTATAACAAGACACGACCTTTGTTCCACTGACGTCACAGTAACAATATCTCCGGAAATCGCTTAAGCAATGGAAAGAAACGGACGTGGACCCATTCCACACGTGAGCAACACTGCACCATAATTTTACGTCGAACTCCACTTTTTAACTTTCTTACGGTAAGTTTAAATGTTTTAAGGGTGCCATTCAGTAACCCTAACATTAAGTGCCAGAATTGATTGACCCAAACTTGTTTTGGAACGGTCCAGGAGCTCGGACAGGTGAAAATTAGACCAATGTTTAGCATCTCGACGACTAATAAAAGAACTTTCCTAAAATAGACCACGTGGTTGCTCGCAGTACAAGCAGCTTTTCCCCAGTACAGATACACCAACTGTTCTGTCCCAAACTTAAGGAACACAAAACGCTTTCGTACGGTTTATAGGAGATTCAATGAGACAGTACCCCTAGAGGCCCGATGTTTGATTAAAGGTGGCCTACAAACTTGTTCAACATAGAACTGGGAAGTTGGTTGAGTTGCAATAAGTGTCTAGTGGTGGTGCTGGTAGGCCTCAAACCTCAAGACACGGTGTGTGTGTGTGAAATCGCCAGACTGGCTCAGAGCAGTGGAACCCCACGTCTTGGCCAAGCGGGACTCCTTCATAAAATGCAGTTTTCAACATACAGCAAATTGAGATAATTCACGTCCATCACCCCGCTGCCTCTTCCTCTCAGCGTCCCTTTTGGTCATGTGGGCACGTCTCTGTGCCCACACTTTCTCTGTCAGGCTTGCAACGCATCCAATCACTTGCTAGTTTATTCGAATGCCATTGGCTGACAGCCGCCATCACCCATATCCCTATATGCCCGTACACAGGAATTTGTGCGCACGACAATACAACAAACGCAGCAGGGTTGTATACAAAATTATGCACAGCGTTACATGTCGTCATCCAGACAGCAGATGAAAGCGTCGTTGAATATGGCCTGTTCGGTGTTCATGCCTCCGTGTATAAACAGATAATTTCGCCATATCACTGGTCCTTCTAAACAAAAGCGTAGTATTACATTAAAGTGCTAATTACGATGTTGCAGAAAAAGATGGCACACACAATTAACCTTGCCAGCTGTTGTTCTTCTCGTCAGCCAATTCGTCGGATAGTGAATTAATGGAGAAAGTGGAGACAATGCGTTCGGGTTCCGGTTTGACATTTGGATTAAGGACCCTTAATTGGAGGGTTGTGAAGGCGAAGTCAAGGCGAGCTGCTGGGGGAACGCTCTGTCGCACCTCCACGGCAGTCCACTGCGACGAAACTGAAATAGGCAACACGATTTCACGACACTAGCAAGAGGAAAGCGAGTAAGGGACTGCGACCGTCTGACACGGCACTGGCCTGATTAGGGCGGGCTTCGAAATCATTTTCACCAGCGCCTCTGACCTTGGGAGCTTGCTTTGGAATCACGGCTGTCGCATGATTAAGCATGGCTCCCCAACTATGTACACCGAATAAACTGTTTCTACTTAGTACAAAAAGTAGAGCGAAAAACGCAGCTCCATAATGTGGCCAATGCAATAAGGAGCAAGACAATGGGGGTTGAAGTGAATGCCGCAAAGCGGAATTAACAAAACCTCCTTATAGATGAGGAATTTGCTTTGCGCTTAATTCGGAACAGGTCATGGATTCACGTTAATTATGGAATTGTTTGAATAAAGCATCATCCCTCTCAAATCTATTAAAAGTGAGTAAATTGACTGCAGTAGAGATGCCGCCAAATTATTTTTAAACTAGGATTTGCAAACACTCTTTTTTTTAACTCTGTGAACATGACCACATTAGATTTAATGCTGAACTGATTGGGATTAAATTTGCCTTTCGAACTGACGGCGCGATGACCGGCCACATACCCTCATCGAAGTAGTGCAAGTCGTTGAGGGCGCCGTGGGCGTTGACTCCGGCGAAAACGAAGACCCGGTGGCGGGGTCGCGCGCCCTCCCGCGGCGTGTGGAGCGGCGAGACAACGACGGCGCCCCCGTGACCCGCGCGGGGACTCGGCCGGCTCCCGCCCTCTCCGTTCGAGCCCGCCCCGCCAATCACGTTGTGCCACGTGCCGGCCACCTGTGGCTCGCCTCCCTCTTCTGACTAAAACCACAAACCTGCAACCAAAAGTCTCCTTCTACAAAAACAGGCAACGCTATCGACATCACTACAGCCCCATGGATGACAAAAATTATCTGTATTTGGTCGGGCTCTCTAGTAAACGTTTGTCTCATGCCCTCCTTGGGTACTCGTGTCGTATAGGGCTACAGAAGGTTTTGTTAATATCAAAATGTATGTACTCAGTTACAGGAATTATAAATAACGAGTTGTTGATAAAAGTATCAGTATGGTTAACACAGGAGAAGAGCTTAACTTTACTAACGCTTAAGTTCATTTAACTTAAACCCAGTTCAATTACCAGAGATTTGCCTAAAATAAACAGAAAAATACGATGTGCACTCGATTCTGAATTGGAGACATGCTGACAGAATCGCCGCAAAGTGCTCTTACCCGTTCAATCTCCAGCCGGAAGAAGTCGTCGAAAAATGTCATCTCGGCCATGCCACCGTGGACGTAGAAGGTGGAAGTCGAGCCATGCAAGTGCGAATGATCGCCAGGCTGGTACAGCATCAGATGGCCCATTCGATTGGAAGGCGGGTCGTCGCCTTTGGTTGGCAGAGCACTCCAGAGCCTCTCCCTTATGCGGTACAAGTGGACCTAAATTGTACGCACCGATTACCACCAATAGCTAAGTGTTTCAAGGCCAAGCCGTACACAATGAGAAGGCAGCTATAGCAGTCAATGGGAATTTATATGAATTGCAGATTTGACGCAAAATGGGACCCAATACCTCCGAGAAGCAAACTACGAAAGTTCTAATGGATCGTAACTCGGGCGTTTGAAAGCACTCGTAGAAAGACCAAATCGAGCGGCATGTGTGATCAAAGACAAAAAATTTAGACATGAAGAGCTGGCGATGAGACATTTAGACCCAAAACAAGTGTGGAACAGCCTTAAATTTGCTCATTGATTTCATTAATCTCGTACCATTAGTCTGCACATACTGCGATTTCGGGAAACAGGCAACACGACGATTCAAACGACTGCAACTTTACAGAACATTATTGGACACGTAGCGAATGACAGCGTTTTCAAGGACTAATTAAAAAGGGCTTGCCAAGTTACGTTAAGAGGGTGATTGACAAGGGAAGTGGGTAATCGCTACACTCCTCACAAACTCATCACCCATACGAAAGAGGCGATATTCTCTTTTGCTCTGTTCTGTCGCTGCCTTCGATTTTTTTCGTCTGCATTTAAAGAGAACCTAGTCTTTTATTTCTAGTCTAGCTGAATGTCGATCGTTCACGACCCACAATTTTGTAAAGGCACATTTATTTTACCGACACGTTAGTGAGAATGCGGACCATCAGACTCCCATTAGGCGGGACTTACGAACTGGAAGCAATGAATATGGCGCGATTCTGAGTGTGGCTACAGAGATATTTGACGTCATTAGACAAACTATCGACGAGCGATTTATTGATTGGTTAAGTAAGTTGGTGGATGAAGCGGCTTGGTGTCGACAGTGTGTGGGCGAGCATCCTGCGAAGAATCAGGGTTCCGGCTTCAATTATTGATTAATTTTTTGTGCTGTTTATTGTTTTTGCTCATGGTCACATTGATTTCTGCTGTAACAATAACCGAATGTTGACTTATCGAGGTGACATAGATGAAAGTGAACTCAGTTGATCACCAACACAAAACTGCAATAACTGCGCGATGGAAGTGTAATTTGAGGAGTCGACCCACACAAAGCATCGAGCCGGCCTTGGTAACCACCGACCTTTGCATCGTCGACCGGACAACTTCCCATACCGCCTCCAGAGAAGACTACGAGTTCGCCGAACTCGGTAAGACAGGCGGAGGTGTGCTGAGTTCGTGGGGAGATGCCTGAGGGGGTGGGTGTGACGCTGGACTGAGGGAAAATGCTCTCGGTTGGGTCGCCATAAGCGGGCAGGTTCTCAAGTCTTACTTCCGCGTGGATCACATCACCCTGGGGGTGTCCAGGCGTTGCCCCGCCAAAGGTCACCAACTGAAAGCAAAACAAAAGCAGGAATTTCGACTTGAAGCTGAAGGTGACGGGTTGGCAAAATCATCCGGTTCCACCGTTATTAATGGTAGCTGATGGGTGAATCCGTTTAACGATAACCTGATGCAGATGAGTGGTACGTTGGCAGCAGGAACTGCGTTTATTGTGTATCATACACAATGACAACATAACAGTTACCCACGCCTCAGTTATACTAAACTTTGTCGCTAGCTGCACCGACTCCTTAGATTTTACTGTCCAAAACTACTGACGTACATGAGTACTACAGTTTGTTTGTAATAGCTAGGCAGCGGGTTATGTAGTGCAAGTAATTTGAATAGTCGACAACAAAATAGCGATTGAAAATGTTAGAGAACTTGTTGCCGAAAACGGACTTACAGAACAAAAGGAGAGGCGCCTGGATACTTGTAAACAAGAATCCAGAGGGGAAAATGTACACAACCCAAAGATTTCTTTGAAAAAAAAAAGAACTTTGTCAGTGACGAGCAAAGGATTCAGCACTAGTAGGTAGATTCGACTATCATGTTAATGTTCACAAGGTTCGTGGGTTATAAATGCCATCGTTGGAAAGGTGTCCAACCCTGATAGGCGTAGTAAAGCACAAAGAGAAAAGCTAAAGACTGAAACCCAGAACAAAGAAGAATCGTAACATTCCGAGGGCTTTATGAGCTTGCGACCAGACCAACTTCCAAGGTGCTTCAACAAAGCCCACAGATAATGCCGAAAATTCAATTTGGATATTGAATGGACCAAGACAGCGGACTACTACCCAGAAGATGTAGCATCAAAGTGCAAAAGATATTTGGAAGGGGAATGAGGCACCATAGAAGTTGGAATTAGTGGTCTGGACAAATTGATCTTCTAAAACTAAACTTACCAACAGTTTGAGGCAAACACGGAAGTACGAACTTCCAACAATTGAAAAATCACTTCGGGGAACTGTGTGAGGTTCAAAGAGCTGGCATGACAACAGACGCTACCCGACTTAGCAGCACATATGGATGCTTAAAGGAAGTTTGCGTAATGACGGCGATCAGAAACGGACAGACGCTTGTTGATCGAACCACTACCGTGAGAAAGCATGTCACACGTTCCGTGTTCTTCCTGGACCTCAATACAGTTCGGAAACAAAAACTTGTTATGAGGAAGCGAAACCTCGAATGTCCAAGACTTGATGAGTTCCATTAAACGCTCTACGATGCAGACTAACTTAGCGCTGGGTGATACTGTCTTCAAAATCCAACTTACGTCTAAGTAGCTAATAGATGAGTCTTTTTAGATTAACGCTGACACATGCACAAAATTAAACGATGTTGCAACAGTCTGAGTTAAACTGTGACAATAGTGTACGGAAAACGATACCGTAATCTACTTCCTTGATGCCTCGGTTTAGCATCAAATAATTTTTTCGAAAGCGAAAGAGAAATTGGCTTTTATGCAAAAAATCGCTTATCAGTTAGGCGTGATCTAGAGCCAAGAGAAGAAGTCAGTTATTCCTACGGCATGTTTGAGAAGCTAGACATTACATTGAGGAGTTTAGTGGACACTGGCAAGTTAGGCCCAAGTAAGTGAAAAATATATTTTTGTCCAAAAATTTTTACAACAATTATTCCGAAGTACTAAGTCAAAAGCTAAATATGTCATGCTCCTTTACAAAGATCTGAGAATTCTTTAACAAAAAATTATGATTCTTTAAACAAAATTATGTTATTTGTGGTTAGCAAGCAAGGCTTGAAAACAGCATGTCAGGAAATTTACACGCTGCTCGTTTTTGTCGTATAGGCGCATTGGAACCTTGCTCAGGGCAAACAATTTGGGATAAGGCAGAGAGTGGAAAGTCTCAACAAACCTCTTTATCAGTTAGCACAGTAGCCTGTTCATAGCGCTCAAATCCAGGTACGAGTGTCGACTCAGGCATTCTGACTGGGAAAACTTGGCCTTTACGTATGTTGTAGAGAAGAGAGCTTTTGCAGCAGGAAGAACAGTTTGCACCACCCACAAGGAGTACCCAATCTGATTTCTCCCCAGTACACAGCTGGTGAGCAGTATGGCCGACTCGTGATGAGGCAATGTCTTTAGCAAAGTTCGATACATCACACTTGTGCCTTAAACAAAAATGATGAATGTCTAGACAGAACAAGTGGAACCTACTCAGTGGGTCACATACATACAATAGTTAGTTATGCTCATATTCTGCTCAAGGAAGCTTGTGAAATTTTGTCAAAGAAGCTAGTTTTAGGTTCTGTGTACCATGTAAGAATATTGGAACCACGAGTGGCACATTGCAACCTAAAGCGTTCTAGGACACTAAAATAGCTTATTTGATATAGCCCAAGACTAATAGACATTGCTCGAACAAAATAAATACATTTAATCAAGATGCTTTTTTTCAAATGCAAACAAAGTAACAAAGGCTTGAGTGGCAAATTCTGCAGTAAATTGAAAGCTTGACCTGTTTGTGTAAACTAAAAACTATTCTTTATTAAGTATACTTCAAGCCCAGCATTTAACGACTTATACATTTAGGCAAACATTCTTGGTTGTCATTTTAAAGCAAACAGCATTGAGGTTGCCCTAGGACGTTTTCTTGTGTCTAGAACACGTAAAACAGTCAAAAGAAACACAAATTTAGATTATAATGGTGCAATTTCGATTCATTTGTTCAATTTGTTCTGGCCCCATCCATAAAGTCAAATAAAAGTGCATAAAAGATAACGCCCCAAGAAAGAATTAAAGCCCATCGGGCATTTTAAAGTTGAGTTGATATACAATTAGACTGAACTCAATATAATCACAGCTCGTAATACTATAGACTTTAAAACAAACGAATGCGTTAAAATTATCAAAACAAATGTCCACGACTTAGTTTACTAGTAATATGCATTTTAAAACAGCCCCAAACTCTACTTCAATGGGAAAAACTGCAATTAAGTACAACACTACGACGGAATAAATCCGCGTCAGCGATTAATGCATTGTAGATGTATAGGCCAAGGATGCTATTTTACCGAAACAGGTCAGCGCAGAGCAGCATGTTAAGTGGATAAACTTAACGTCTTTACCATACTATAAAACCCACTATAAACTTCAAACCATCGATGAGCACAGATTTTTAAATTTGGAACATTAGTAACCGATGGTTTGATGGTAAATCAAATTATTACGAACTAGTGTTGGGCCAAAATGCATGGCATGTAATGTATTAAAAGTAAAAACGTAGAGTTCATTCCAACATTCTATACAAATCGTTGTGCCAAGCATCATGCAGCGTAACAACCAAAAATACGCATTTACAGAAGGTAAGATTTTCATTACAACCATTGCGCAGAGACAGAATCCCGCTGATCAATAAGTGGAAACATTAATACTGACTGCTATCTAACTACTTCTATTTGCATATTTCGAGGCAAAATACCGTTTGTAATGAAAAAATAATGATCGCTTAGCAATAAAAGTGTTGAGACAAAACGGTCTTACCAAACTCCTAGCTTCACCGGTGCTCCAATCATATTTCAGCAATGAAGCCAATTAGACGAAGTGCGTTGGTAGGCGCAACCATTAGCAACAGCCTACGAAATATTCAACTGAAACAGCAAAAACGACCACGGATTTTCCAGCATTAGCAAGAATTTCCTAAAACACAGAGGATCACCCGAAATATGCATTTCCAAAGCACTAGAGTGCATTGGCTACATTTCAGATAAGCAAGTTAATGATTAAGAATCAATCAAATTGAAAAAGCATTGACGGTAGATTATTGTACTTAATTTAGATGGTTCTTATTATTACAACTCAAACTACTCATATGGTCATCCAGCAGTTGAAGCATTCACCTGAACCTATGCAGTTTATTAGTCAATCAAAATCATAACTTAAGCGCAACCATGCCTCAAATCTGTACATATTTATCGGACAAAGACGTTCTGGCGGCCACTACGGGCCAAGGTACCCCTAAGTAAACATCGAAAGCAAAAAAAATATTATAGGCGTTGATGAATTTTTGTGCTTAATGAATTTTTTAAAGATAGGTTTCTAACTTTATTACACACTACTTTCATTTTGCGTGAAAAATTAAGGAGGAAATATAATTCGTCTTGTTTACGTTTCTGTCGTTTTCACTGAATTATATATTATCGATGTGCTGTAAATAAGAGAGCACCAAATTCGAGTGCCAAGCTTTTGTCTTTAACACGTGTTTAGATAACCCCGTTTAATATTTTAATAACTTCCAGTAATTTCCAATGTGGTTCCGAATCACATTTATATGAAGCTGATAATTTTTTGTTTATTTTTTGTAATTAATGCTCTATATTTACCAAAGGTATTTTAAAATAAGCTATCATAAACTTATTACCATCGCTTGCAGGAACAAATAAATAAATTTTTTGCTAATGATATTGCGATTACTGCTTGAGTCCTCTCCATGTTTGGTATAATTAATCTTCCCAGGTCGCTTTCTTTATTAGTGGATCGATAATCCCGTAGAGGATACAAGTAAAAATGTGAATATAATGGTGCCTAGTTAGTACTGACATCAATATGTTCCATTCTATAATTTTCACTTATGTACACAACATGTATGCTCACTTGTTGATACAATGATCTGATCAAGAAATATTGTGCTATTCGTCAAGTGCTTCCAAAAAACTGCTTTTTATTCAGGTCTTTGTCGAAATTTATTTGAAAAAGGCTTTGCTTTTTGTAAAATTAAGGCAGCGGTCAAGGTCTGATGGTTAACAATTTTTATTAAAAAAATTCTTATGAAAGGTAGGGTCAAAATGGGTTGGAGTTGAAATCGGGCAGCATTTATTCCTCCAGATAGATAGGACTGAATAGAAGCAGCGATAATCTAAAAAACGTTTTAAATCTGTACATTATGATTTCATAAATTTTCGAACGAAGTAATCTTTGGTGATTTACTAACGATAAATTCACATTTTGACATGGTATCTCAGATTATCGTAAATATACGGTTCTGCGCAATTTAAAAAAAAAGCATCTGCTGTATATACATTTATCGCGAACGCCCCTGTTAATTTTTTCAGCCTGAAACTGTAAGCTATGCACACAATGTAACTTTAAAGGCAATAAAACGCTAACTTGCATTTTGTGTTTATACGAACTAATAATGTTTTTAAGGCCGATTAAGATAACTTGAACCCATAACGCGCCAACGTCTGTTTTGGGCTTCTCGAGTGGCGCATCGTTTCGCTGTCGCTGCTCTGCATCAGTTATGAGTGTTGTGCTGTTGCTCGTGTTCTTGTTCTACTTCATTAATATTGTTACTGGAGGTAAGTAGGTTGTTATTTCTCCTATTTAAAATGCGCTCAAATAATAATAGGAATTTTTTCGGTTTAAAATAGTGATAGGATCGCTTGTCTAATTTGGTGTAAACTGAATCAGTAATCTGAGTAGTCCTGGGGTGTTCTCGTGTTTTAAACTATAGTTTTCCTCGAAATAGCCTTGGATTTATGCTCACGACTACTGACAGTGTCATCAGTTCATGTTGCATCCTGACCTATGTTCTATTCATAATTCGAGGACTAATTATTATATGTTGAAATAATTCTTTCTTGTTTGACGCTTATGTTACTCACTGAGTGAGTTTTCCTTTGGCCAATTCTAACCAAATGAGTCGTAAGTGTTGAAATATTTACCAAAATCCTTTTTGTTTACACGTTTCTAAGTAACACTACTCATCAAACTCTAGGGACGAGCCGTTAGAATACCTGCTTGCCCTATTATATTTTATTCACGACGTTTGTAGGGATTTGAAACCGTACGACTTTCTAGATTTCTACGTCAACCCCAGTTTTAGAAACTTCCAAACTGAGTTTATCCCGTGCTTCCGCGTGCATGGATTTTCTCGATGTTATTATTATTAGCCATGGTGACTTGGCTTCTAAAAATTTCATACTTAAATTTTGCTTAACTCTATAACAGGCAGTATTTTCAATCGACAATATTACCAAATGACATGGCTCTTGGGAGTTGTACCCGCTCAACATATTGTACCCTTTCTCTGAAGCCGATTAATTAGACATGTCACGTTATCTAAGTCAGGCGCATCTAGTTGAACTTGGCTTCCATAATATCTGGGGAAAAACTGGAAGTCTGCACCGTTTGATCTCCCACAAACTGTAGATTCAGTATTTGCGACTACGTTGCATCGCACATCAACGAACTTTAAATTCACATTAATTCCAACCATTTTAAAGGTAACTATAACCCATGAGAATGTGTAACTCTCTCAAGTTAAATTTTGTTCTTATCCTTTTCACCACGGAACTTAGCATTATTTCTTTGTTGGTTTTCATACAGTTTGAACTTCTCACTTTTTCTGTAGCAAATGGAGTAGTTTCGCTAAACGAGTCATGTTTAAAATATTATACTTAGGATTTGATTATTGTCACAAATCGCTCTTGGAACCTTAAAGTCACGCGTTTTCGTCCTTTTAAGTGGCTCATATCTTTCTGAATTTTCAAGTATTTGACTTCCCTTTTTTGCAGAAACTTGCAGCGCAGGGTATTTCGGAGAAGATTGCTCTCTGCAGTGCAACTGTTTGGATAACAGTTGCAAGAATACCGTTGATAGTCCGGGTTGCATTACCGGTCTTTGTAGCCCCGGTTATACTGGTTTCCCTGCATGTCAAACACGTGAGTCTTTTTGTCTTCTAGTTAAATTCCGCTTGAAGAAACGCAATTTAGCAGCGAATACTGCTTATCATAGGCTCAATGTTTTCGGTAATTTTATAAACTGTTACGGCCCTTTTTTCTGGTCATTCAGAGTGTAAGTCGGGGTATTTCGGGCTGGAATGCGCTGAGAAATGCAGTTGCACTCCTGAAAACCGGTGCTCTCCCACCAACGGGAACTGCATCCCCCCCAACCGATGCACCCCCGACCGCATTGGTCCAGGCTGCAAAATTCGTAAGTCTCCTCCAACCCAATTACTTCCACTAGTTCGCTCTAAATTGAATACACCGCCTTTCCTTGGAGTCAACTGCACCTCTCTCGTGATATCCTGGTCGTTATTCAATGAGTCCATCGACTCCGGCGCTTCGGATGTGCGGAAATACCGGTGAGAGTCTTTTCCATCTAATTGCCTTGGCGTTTTCAGGATTGAGCTTCGTTCTCCCAATTCGGAGAAGTTTAGTGAATTGCAAATGGTACCACGAGAGAATTCTACTGATGGCGTGTTCCAAGTGACTGTTGCCGACGTGGCGCCAGGCGATGGCTACTGCGTCCGAATTGTGCCGATTTTCTTTCTCGACACAGGCGGCGGAGACGGCTACCTGGCAGATGGAATAGCCAGCCCTCCGTCGCGAAAGGTGTCCGTCGCTAAAGAGGGTAATGCCTATATGTGTGTGTGTGTCGTTCGTCTGACAAACATACCCCGCTGCCCAGTGTTGAAGTAGATCACACTCGGTTATTTCTAGTGACTGCATTGACTAAATTCTGCCGTTCGTATTGCCAGGCGCTGATGCAACCACATCTTTGTCTCCTTAGTAACAGACTCGGTAATGTGGCTGAAAAATCCTCATGTCGGTCATGGAAAGATAAAGCTTTGCGCCTTCGAAATCCTAGTTGTGTGACGGACGCGCAGTTCTTGATCTTCGACGGTACTCAACTAATCTTCCATTAAGGGCCTGGAGGTCCATTTTTATAAGACCGATGAGTAGTGCGTTGCCCGTATTCAGAATTCACTTCTTTTTCGGTAGCATATGCTTGTCGAACTTGCTTGTGGAACCTTTGAAGAAACTACGCATAAGGTTTTCCGAACTTCATTCTGGACCGGGAAAAAACAGTCTGTACCCTTTGCTGCAAACTAATTCCCACTATCCTGTATAAACTGCCTGCACCAATTAGCAGAAATCTTAATGAATTTTACCAATACTGATGTTGATATCGCTGGTGCATCACACAACTGAATGGCCGGTACGTGTCACCCGCATTTGTAGTCATTTTTGGGTGACTGCGCCCTAAACTGCAAATATCTTCATCCACGAAAATGCACACTCCTGCCCTCAATCGCGGCCCAATTCCCACAACGTGGTTGATGTCTGGGGTGGTTGGGGGGGGGGGAGCAGCAGACGAAAAATCGATAAAACCGATTCGGCACCAAAACGATTCTGGTTGAAAACTGGAGTACGAGCACTCAGAGAGAAGAGGGGTGCGAGCGCGATATGTGAAAAGCTCTCGTACTTCCGAAACCAATTTGCTTCGGTGAATGTGAAATTTCATCTGCAACAAGCCTGTGCGGCGCCTTCGTGAAACTGAAGACAACAGCGGTTCCAGTGGGTGGTGTGTTGAGGTGGTGGTGGTGGCGGTGGCGGTGGTTAAATGCACTTTACATTTATCCTCACAGATACGTTAGTGAAGTGATGGTATTCTACTCCATGCAGACGAAATAGGACGGAATGTGGGCAGGTAATACCCCTTCCCCTAACATTTGCATGATTGTCTAGACAGTGTATACTCATTCAAACTGGGGCGAGCGTTATCCTGCACTGCTTAGTTTCCGATTCGCCTTACTGTCTACACTTAGGGGGCGGCTCAGCACACCTAATGGCCGACCAAACCGCTAAGACCTTACAACCCCCGGATATCGCTTCAACCAACCAAACCAAACCTGTTAAACAAACATGCGTACCTTTCCACGTGGCTTGTGGTTAACTTTCCACAACTCGGTACCACCATGTGTTTCCAGATATTTGCCCTCGTGAGCTTCCGTAACCCCTCCCCTCACTAGCTGACTAAGACGATTAAAGTATTTGCCATCTAACAATAATCATATTTCCTTCAGCCCCTCTCGTTTTCAGTACTTTGGTGTATGCGTTTCAGCTTCCTAGAACTGACTTCCCATCACTAACAGAGGTTAAGGATCATCTTGTTTACTTGTTGGCACTTTTGGGGACTTGATTTTGGCCCCCGAGGGATGTTTGTTGAAGGCGACGACTAGGGCTATCGCGCATTAGTAAAACCGCGTCAAGGCAACAGCGATCTCGGTATGTTTCGAAACTGCTACACACGAACTTTGCTCCGTACTGCAGCCGTGTCCGTTCGAATGGACACTTCGGTTGTCAGGTGCGTTAAGAGCCTATACTTCGAAACGGCAATATACTCGGCATTCCGGGAATCGGGCAACAATTATTTTTGTACGCTGATTTCGTGGAGCCCGACCCCACCTCGGACTATCCAAGTCATTGAAGCCTGAGGTCTGAGATAAGAGGTATCAGGTGTCCTCAGTTGCGCCTGTCTGTTGCTCACAGTCGTGCACGCGAGGCGAGGGTGGGCTCAATCAGAGGAGGTGGGGTCCTTCTAGTTACGCAGATGTGTCTGGGCCATGTAAAGTGCAGGGAGCTGTCGATAGCCCGAGGCGGTAGTAGACGTGAATTGACGCGACTCACGACAATGCCTGCTCGACTTTTTGTCTTATTTACAAGCTTACCAACTGCCTTGGAACCAGTGCAGTTTAGGTGGTCGTGCAAAACTTGCGAGAACATGTACTCGGTCCTGGATTTATTGTAATGTCCCGTTTTGGCTTAGAAGTGGTTGTTGGCAACGTGAACTTCCACTGAACCACTTGCTACTAATTGGCGACAGCTGGAAACGAAATCAACGACATTGATATACTTTCTCCCGTGATCATTGACAGTAGAAATGGGACCATTTATTTTTCGCTCCATAAGTCACTACACTTGTGATGATGCCGGATGTTCCTGAACCGATGTCAGCGTCCAGTTGAAGAAATTGGTTGATGCTTGGGGAGGTGGGGGAGGGGTTGAACTTGCATTCATTGTATTTACGTTTTCTTTCCCAAGTCTGTCTGGGGGTTTTAAATGTGAGGTATTCTGCGTCGCTCCCTTTGAAGAGGAGGACGACGACCACTACCACGACCACAAGCAGCACATCCACGCCGACGACCCAGACAACGCCCACCACGAGCACACCCATCCCCACGACCACCTCCTCGCCAACTACCGGTGGTACGTAGTCGTTTGTGCGGGTTACCACCCCTGTCTCGCCTCCCACTACTCAAACCTTCTGCGTTTCATTCAGTTAGAACAAGGCCCTACTACTCCCACAGAGCCCGAACACCCACCAGGAAGTCCCTGCGTATCCACTCGTTGAGTTGTTCGTGTTTGTTCCATCCTTTCGTTGTCCTTCCGTTCCCACCTCTTTCTCTCTCAACTGTCGCTTTATGCGAATTGTTCTTATGCCCCCACTCAACCCACCCATGTCCAAACACGGTCGTACCAAATGCTGGATTGCAGGAACCGCTGTAATGTCCGGGTGTTGCGTGCATTGCGCTCACTTTCGCGCGTCAATGCGTTTCTTAAGTGAGACACCAAGACATTTCCTTGACGTTGCTAACAGAAGAACACTCATGGAAGATCTGCGATGACGACAGAGAAGAGGAGCAAGAGTTGATGCCCTGAGTGGAGTGTCATCACCACCCCAACCATTTTGGGGAATCTGTGATTCTGGTGGTGTTAGCCTCCGTGGCACCACCGACAAAATGCGTGTCCGATGGCCCGTGGGTCAAGGCTGAAATGCCTCGATTAATTTATTCACTACTCAGAGATAAACATGAACTTGATTGATGAGGTGTTATCTGTTGTTATGTGTCACTTAGTCCCACCTATCAATAAACTTTTCGTTAATTCCCCAAAAAAATCCCCAATTTGGACTCGAAAGCTTCGCCTAACCATCCTTCTGATTCCATGCAGTATCGAATGAAACCTCGCGTAAATTATTTGCTAGTGGTTGGAGCCAAGTCTGGAGAATGTGGCAGGATTGTTCAGTTTCAGCGTTTGTCATTTTGGCGGGACTTTGATGTGGGGCAAAAGTACGCCACAACACCGACAAGGTCGCTTTTCCTCTCCTTCCTGCCAACTATCCCGTCGATCTGACGACCTTGGAGGAATGTGGAATCCAGATCTTGGGCGACAGATCCGAATTTACCTTGCGAGTTTGAACTTCCACGAGCATTGTTAAAAGCGGTTAATTTATCTCGCATGGTGATGCTGCGGTTGCAGTTGATTTCTCTGAACCTGGTACCCTAAAACCCAGGGCCAGGGAGTTTCATGTACATCGAAGCGGTCGCTTACAGGTGGGCGTAAAGATTGCATTTTCTTTCTTCTTGGTAGTGTTGGATGGTGTTCCTTTTTTAATGACTGACTACACAGGCAGTTGTTGAAGTGTTGATGCGAACAGCCAGTAACCGCACGAGCTACCACTTGGACGGCGCCATTTTGTCCAACTGTGGCACCACGAACCCAAAATTAGCGTCGAAATCTGTCATTGTGGTTTTCTTGGAACTGTGGTTTGATTCAACCGGGCACCTTCCTTCTTGCATGCGGCTTTCACTTGTCGAATGTCACCAAAACCACACTTTCGTCATCAATATCATGCCCTCAAACTCGTTTACCTTCAAACTAAGTTATCGTGCATTCGCAATCGGTCGCTGTTACTACAACAGCAGTCTACTGCCACCCAATCAGCGTCCTCAGTATTCTACCTTTGCGGCACATTCGCCTCAACGTTTAAATGACTGATTTTTCCAGTGTATTCATTTGTGGTGCTTCTTTATTTAAGCTTAAAAGCCAGGGTCCAGGTTTTAATCACTTTAATTTCCGTCTGCATCCGAAAGGGTATCGGCTTAGCCAGTTCGTTGAACATTGGGCCATCGCCTCAATTTCGTTTTGTTAATTCTCCCAAACTTGTCCTCTTTATCTGTTCGGTTTGTTCACTTGATAGAATCTCGAGGGAGGCATTGTGTGTGTGTGTGATTCCGGCGATAAATGCCTTTTCTCTTCGCCTGCTAGGACGCTTGACCGGTCCGAGGAACTGCGTGCTGATAGGTCTTGGGAGGACCTGGGCGGTCTTCAAGTGGGACCGGGCGCTCAGTGCGTGCGGCCTGGGCGACCTGACGGGCTACGAGTTGAGGCTCAGCACAGCCGGAGGCGGCGGTGACAACGTCGTTGTGAAAAGCTACCCCAGCGACGCGTTCACTGCCGTCAAAGTGGTGGAGGATCTGGATGAAGGCACTGAATACAGAGTTCAGGTAGACCTGTCGCTCAATCCCCTATTGCTATGATCACCACTTTTACGTTAATCGGATATTCTTTCGATGCTCCTCTACGTTTATCCGTTTCCTTTGAACCAAGTTTGTCGAAGAGTGCTGGTATTTCAGTGGGTAATTTTTCAAAACAAAGTTACGCATTGTGAGGCACCTTTAAAACTCATTCGTAGATCGCATTCTCGATTTGATACTGGGTAATTAGTCGAAACCCTATCGTGAGTACATTGTTTGATCGAGTGTGTTCTGATGTGCGTTTCGTACCGGAAATAGCTCTCACTTCCTTTTTATTTTGTTACCCGACTTAGGAACATCTTCGGGACGGATCCATTATCTCCTATTAGATTCTCAATCATCCCCTAATCTGTGCTATTTTGGGTGGTTTTACCATTGTTTTGACCTTCTTTTTTTATTAACATCGTGAAATAGCTAATCAAACAACCAACTCACTGGAAGGTTATCTTTGTGTGCACACACGCACACGCAATCATGGCTTAAAAGGGTTAATCGTTTGTAGATTTTCGCGACCTACGAACGCGGCAGTGTGGCGTGCTCCGACACCTCGGAGGAGGCCTTCGAAACCTACTTGGAGGCTTCGGGATCTTCGCTCTTGCAGCTTCGAGTGCTGGAACGCCGTCACGATCGTTTCGTGGTTCGTCTTCTTGCTGATTCCCTGATCGGGCCGACCCGATTGTGGGTAGGTCGCTGTTGGGGTCGTGTTCCTCTGCCTTCTACCAGTGTTTACGCACTGTTGCGCTTATGCCTAATCCAAAGCAAATTGCCACCAAATGCTATCTCGATGACACCATGTGAATAAGTCATCTGTTGCTTATCATTATTCATTCTACTTGGTTAAGATGGCTCTTGGAAACTTCTATATATTAACTCCCTGCACCGCCAAAAATAATTTAATCAATGTTGATGTTGATTGATAGGTGACTGTGTTGCTAGGTATTGGAGGCGATTGCGCCCAAAAACAGCGGCTTGCTGTGGCCACAGCCTACAAGCCCAAAAAAGCAAATTTCTGTCCTCAATCACAACTAAATTTCCGCCAACTTACGACACACCCACAGCGTGTTTGATGTTTGGGGCGGGCGGGGGGGGAGCAGTCGAAGAAAAATCGATAAAAATAGATTTGTCACCGAACGAGGGTTTGTGTGGGGCTGAATCTGGTTAAAGTCTGGAACACGCTTGCTCAAGCCGCGCGCGTAATGTGTGAATTGCTTCAGTGCACGGATAATATCACCAGATCTCTTTAACAAGGTGAGGCGGCTTGTACGTAATCTAAGACATCAGCGATTCCAGTGGTCGGTGTTTGCGGTAGCAGTTAAAAATCCTTCCCAGTCATCCACACAGACAGGTTAATAAAGTGACCGGTTTCTACCCTCTGGGTGAATATGGGCGAGTAATGCCTCTGATCCTCGCAGTTCCGTGGTTGTGGGGATCTGAAATTTCTGGCATAGGACCACCCTCAGAACCCTGACAGTGATAGTTAGTTAAGTGGAGCAGTCACGAGTGTTCATTCTCCTGGAAGGTGATGCTTATCATCGTCGCCTAGACGGGGTTGTGAATCACAGACCCTCACTACAAGTTCGCGATTCGAAGTCACAAAAGTCTACGGTTGTGTTACCTGAACCCGATTGGACTGTGCTGCTCGCTGTGATAACATTTGATCGGTGCTGGATGAACGATACCAGTCAGCACATGTGTCCGACCCACAGCATTTTACATACTTTACTGAAGTGTCCAAATGTTAGTATTTTGTAGGATTCGAGGAAAGTTTAACGACCAAACACTGCCTCTCACCCTGGGTTGGTTTTTATGTCAACAGCAAAGTAAACGATTTCCCCGAGTCACGACTCCCTCCCTGCAGTTCTTGACAAGTCCAGTTTCCTGCTTGAAACACGCTTTCACCACAAGTGTCGGTTGCGCTGCATCATCGTTTGGGGTAGCTCGTACGGGCTGTCAATAAGACTCATCGAGGCCTCAACCACAAATTGGCGATTCTCCTGGCTGGAGCTTTTTTCTCTCACCGGGATCGTGAAATGCCGGTGAACCTCGCATTAATCTCGTTTGAGATTTTTACTTGACGCGAAATCTGGGTTAACTACCTGTGGTCCGGTCGGTAAATTCAACAATCGTACTCATATACTCATGGCTGTCTTGTGGCCATCGTTTGAATCGAACTTGAAAGACCTATGCCCTGTCTCAAATTAACGTCAGCGACTCCATCGGCCGTCTGTTTTTCGTATAACTCAATGCTGTAGCGCAACTTCATGGCCAATCCCCATTCTAGATTTGTCCCAATCGTCTGTCTGCGGTGCGGGGATTTCCTTTACCCAGCTTTGGGGTAATCAGGAAAGAAATACAAGTGGGAGATGCGTTAACAGTTGGGACCTTCAATGTGAAAGCCCTGCAGAGATTTATGCTGTCTTTCCACGATCACCTGCGCGCGCACGCGACTTAAAATCCAGCCCCACAAATGCAACACGATGCAAGTTATCAAAGTGTCATTTAAGTTTGCAGGATTATTCATTTTCCGAAATGGACGGTAAGAGTTCGGTTTATGAAACGACCAGGAAGAGCGTCGTCGTGGTAGTTTTGTGGTGGTGACAGGCGCGTCGGAATATGTGTTAATTAATGGTCGCCAATGAATGCCGAAAATGTCTTACTAAAGTCAAAACGTCATTCATAAGTGTTGCTATGACGTCGGTTTTTGTTTTGACTAAAAAGAAGCGACGAGCGTGGATGGATGTCGTTAGTTTGTCGATCCACCCAGATGAGATATTCAAGGCGATCGGGGCCCGTGAGGTGTTGACCACATCGCAATGAACCATAGCAAGATGCCTCGCAACATCACAGGGTATCTGACGTTTATAGATCTGTTAGATGATGTGGATGGGGAGTAGTGTTGGAGGGACGAGAAGGCAGTCGAGCAAGCACAAGTAAGTGATAATGTGCTGGTTTGTGGAAAGACCATCTTCGAAGAAACTTGGGCCTACGCAGATCGAGGCAGATGCACAAACAAAATCCTTCAGAAAGGCTCTGAATCCAGTTATTATCAACGATTGGATGGGAGGCCAAGATGAGCAGACGAGGGTTTTATACTGGGGGACAGTATGGATTCGTTTGTGAAGAGATAGAGCGATAGAGTGAACTTGAAATTAAACTCGGTCACGGATCGGGAGACCATTTATAGGTCCACGAGGAACCGTAGATAGGCTAATTTCAAGAGGCAAACGTGGGAGGCTGGCTCATTTGGGAGGCGATCGACGCCGTTGCCGGTGGCTGGTTTGTTCGACGAAAATCCATCGCCATCAGCTGATGTGGTTCCCGACTTCACTGTTGTTTTTCGCGAATTGGCCCTGCGCCACTTGATGTTGACAAGACGAGACGATGGATGACGAAGGTTACAATTTCCTCTCGCCTTTCCGTCAGTTTCATCAACTCGCGGTTCTTGAATCACCAGGTGGTGGAGGGTAGACAATGAAGGACTTCGGTGGTATGCCACTTTGACACTCCTCATTCACAACCAAAGCGAGTTTCCTTGTGTAGTTCCATGGTGATCTCGTTCTTGGCAACCAGAGGGACTGCAAGAGTCAGGATGTAAAAGAGACCACGGCATCCAGTGCAAAGAAACGGATCTTGAACCTCCGCGAAATATGGCCAACGAAGGCAAAGTGCTATGGTACGAATCCCTGTTGATGCGGAAAGTTAAAGAGAATTTGCAGACCATTGGCCAGCAGCGGTATCCTCACTATCGAAGCTGCTACGGAGGGGTCAGGAGCAGGTGGAGAAAGGAGTTGACGCAACCCGGCGGAATTCCCCAGACTCAATATGGCCGATCAGCGCAAGACACAGGGCTTCCCGACCTGCAATGAACAGTTCCTCGGGGCCGGAATGCTGCCTTTGTAGTCGGTGGAGTTTTGGTTAATGAAACAGGTTCCATCCGAGAAAAAATTGAGGGAGGACAACTTGGGCATGGTTGGCCGACAGCTCGTGGCTTCAAGGTTGATTTGGATCATGGTAGGAAATTCGATCTGGTAGTGGCGGCGATCCACTTCACGGAGGGCACGTATGGTCCAGGCGACAGCGCTGTTTTGTCGATTATCCAACAGCGAGTCGGAGGGCTGCTGTTTCGGGATCAAGTGCTTCATGTCTGTGGGCATCTTTAAGCAGTTGTGTCTCCGTCATCTCAAAACTGTCTTATCGAAGGCCCACTACGTTCTCTGCATGTTTAACAGGGTTGCGATCTCGAGGCGCGCTCCCTCCGCCCAACTCGCGTCACTTCCCCCACAACACCCCGCCGTCAGGTGTGCTTGCCGAGGCGGCGTGGGCGATGACGCATGCGGGTCCCGTGACTCGCCGCTGGCCACCGCGACTGTCCGCGTCCGGCAGCTGCGCTGTGGTCCGGCTTGCAGCCCCCAAGCCTGATCTCGCGGCCTACTTTGTGGTGTTGCACCTTTCAATCCCTCTAGACCTTTACCAGTCTGAGAGTGGTGGTCCTCTTGACTTAATACGCAATTTCAGGCAACATTATCCCAAGTCTCGAGCTCACAGTTTTTTTGCCTTGTCATGCGTCCTGTTTACAATTGATGAGCCTTATTAGTTACTAGGACAACTGCCAAGCATTTCAAATGAAACTACTCGCATCAAATTGCTCAGTCATTGTAGTCAATTTGAAAGGGAGCTTTTAAGCTACCCGATGGGTGGGTGTCCAGTACACGTGGAATATACGTCTTTATTGTATGCTGTCCAACTGATGCCACCTGGAGTGAACCGCTGTCTTGTATGTATGAGGACAGTTCAAGTAAATACCGTGTCAAATAGTGAAGGATCCTTTTCATTGATCTACGATCTTATCATTGGCCAAATTTCTTTACTTCATTGTCATTACTATAATTCGGGATTTATTTGCTTAAGGGGACTATGAAATGCCAGGGCATGTTATGAGTATTCATCTAATAGGGCTGAGCGAAAATGATGGCGGTAGTCGCAAATAAGTCGTCTTATGTGCGACTGCAACGTTGGTGGGCGGTTCCTGCACAAGGGTACCCCAACATACCTCCTTCATTGGGCACCGGTCCTCTTTGGCTCCAGGTTCAAGCCCCAATTATTGCTCTCAGTCTCTCTGTTTGGCGGGAGCGCTCGTTCGCGAAACTTACGTACAAGCCGTTTTACCCGAGTAGGTTGTAGAACTCGAGTTGAAACGGACGACGTGAGGGAGTGAGACAACTTTGCACTTCCCGAGGTTTTTTCCACTCTATTTGACGACCGCCTGTTGGATGCCATCTGCCCTCGGTGCAGAGTGGGTTGTACAGTGAAGTTGAAACGTTAATACCATTTCAGGCAGACGGCGCAGCTAGCGGCTTTGGGCGCTTGAAGGTGGTCTGTGGATTGGTTACTCGCTTAAAATAACCTTGCGCAGCACGTTTTGTGTTGGCTTCTTCTTCAGCGAGCTGACCTAGGAAGTAAAACAAAGAGGGAAGATCAGTCTAACATTGGCAAGCTTTGTGACTGTTCCACCGTATCGAACTAAGTTGAAACGCTGCCTTCGTTTCCAAAGACTAAGTTATCCATGAGTTTGCTGTGAGCCCATTTTTCTGATTTCATTGATGTTTTGCTCGACCTTTTCCAGGTGACTGCTTCCTCGGTGGAAAGCCGACTGCCGACGCCCGTCAGTTTGGGGGTAGCTTCGGTAGAATCGGCCACCTCTGTGATGCGCCAGTTCTCGTTCACTACGGACATCCACGCGGCCACTAAGTACCGCCTCTACGCCTGGGCTGCTCCGACTGATGGTGAGTTCGAGTAAACTCTAATCTCCGACAACAGCTTCCTCAGTTATCAAAAAGTGTGGCTTTGCTCACTTGAGGCACTCAGATGCTTCTGCACCTTGAGTGGTGAATGGATAGTACAAAGCGGCCAATTTGTAGCCGACAAGCGAAACTGACTGTGTCCGGTCCTAAAACATCGGAGCGCAATGCCCTGTCACTCGGCAGCACTTCATCCCGCTCTTATTCTCATTTACCTCATTAATAGAAAATGCTAGTTATCAAATGAAATCAAGCCTGTAACTGCAATTCGACAATTGCGTGATAGGAGAGGTTTTTTTGTCGTCATTTTTAAAAAAAATCTGTAGTCTATCAGGCTGATTACGTGTGAAAATGCATAAAAGCTCATGTAAACAACGCCTCTTCACTAAGCTTTTGTTACTTCGTATGAAACAGAAACCAGTGGGATCAAAAGCAGCTATGAACGTTTTAAAAGCGTATGCGTGTCATCCCAAAGCCCAAAATGTATTCGGATTATTCAATTTTTTGCCGTGAGTAAAAATTGCGTTGAGTATTGCCCATCGTCCGGCCTTGCCTCCTCAAAGCAACACACTACGTCAAAGCCGAGTTAATTTTTTTAGAGATTTGTCTAGATCTTCGCATTCTGGTATTATGGTGCTTTCTTATCGGATCCGCCTCTACCGAGCATTGAACACGCGTTTTTAGCTTTGTGGGATGAGTGATTGTATACCGTCAATATACTAATCTATACTAATATACTAATCGATCGATAATGCGTACGCGCGCAGTTTTCCCTTATTTCAAGAGCGTATTTGCGTTTTATTCAAACTCACCACGTAGGTGACCAGTTCCAAGGGGTAACTGCAGAACTGTGGACTTTGCCAAAGCCCTTCACGACTTCTCCGAACTTCGTGATCCATCCGCCATCGTTTGTGGAGTTGTTGGATTACACCGCCAAGCTCTGGTACCCCAGCATCTCAGGCTATGTCGGTGGACCCATCACCGACTACTACTTGGCCGTTAGTCCGGGTCGCGTAGCCCCACAGACAAATCCGGTTGTCAAGGCGTCGCGAAATATTTTGGGTTGGTTTCCTCATTATTCGTCTGTTCTCTAAACTAGAGAGAGAGGATTTTTGTGCATTAATGTTAACACCAAACTCTGTCGTTCATGCGGGAAGGCTTCGACTCTTCTCCAAACCTCGTAGCAAATGAATGTGCACTGATCTCGACTGGCTTGAGAGAAACTATCACGGAACAGCACTTAACTCGGTGGTATATCAAACAAAAGCACTCAATTGGCTACACGCTAGTTCCCTCCACGTACAAACCCCTAATCTCATGATTTCCTGCCGTTGGCTAGCCAAGTCTTAACCACACACTTGAATACGCGTTGTTCTTAGGTATAAAATGTTTTGACGCCATTAGTTGGACCACATTTTCTTCGGTTTATTCAAATGCCGCTTTTAGTTCGTATGCTTATCGCTCCGTGGGCAGCCAATTATTAGATGTTGCGGATGCAAATACAACGATACAAAAATCCCTGAGGTTATTTACTTTGCGAAATGCACACTTTTACCGTAACTTACCTCTCGCCTAGACTTGACGTCCAGTTGACTAAATTTCGCTTGAAACAACGTCTTTTGTGTCTCGCTAAGCGGGAATAGCCATTATTTGAAGGTCACTACTCATTTTTCGGCGTCTTTATATGGTTTTGTATTAGAGAAAATGCTTGTCAGACAGTGGATGCCTGACCCTTCTCCGTGCTTGCAGCTCCTGACTTCAATTTACGAGACACGCAGTGCCAGGTTTTGTGTGATTTTCTTTTCAAGGTAATCAAACAGTCATCAGGAGTCGCCTCTCGTTGCCACCGACTGCTACGATTGCCTTTCACTCGCGAGCCCCTCCCAATCAGCCCATCGTGATCGGAGACGGCGTGGTCGTTCGCGTGTGGCCAGCGGTCTCGCTGCCCCTTGGCCTCTTTGCCGATCCCCCCCTCGCGCCCGACACCGAGTACACGCTCTTCGTGGCGGTCGCGTCGAGCCTCGACGAGGGTGACGGCATCCTGTCGCCGGACTGCGCGGTCTCGCCTGCCAACGTGACCCATTTCCGCACCGCAGCCCTTCGCTCTAGAGCACCGTCGAGAGCAGCTGTCACGAGCATCGCGGTTGCTGTCCTCCTACTTGTCTTCGTCATTTTATCTGCGATGGGTTGGTGTCTAATGAGGCATACGGGTGTCTTGAAGAAGGTGGGTCCCGGTTGCCGTGGTATGAATTCGTTTTTGTACGTGTTGTTTCTACATGAATAGGTGCAGCCACTGGTGACTTGTATGACCGAAGACCATGCGGCTGCCATCATTTATTTTTCAGCTCCTTTTGCTGCCTGACCTTTTAATTGCCCTTTTCGCATCAAAAGCACTAAACACCGTGTTGGTTTAGCAGGACCCTAGTATCCTCAAGTTCGCATTCACTGCACCATTCGTTTCTTGTTTGTGCTTCAAACCTCGGGCAAAATCATCCCCCAGTTCTAACATGATTTCATTAGTACCTGAAGCGTGCGTTGTCGCTATGGCAACCCATGGGATTTTTCGACACGCATAGGCTCTGATCGGTGCCGTTAGCTTTGCTGATCGAATAGCCCAGCCCCCACTAATGTTTTTGCTCATTTGGCACGCCAGAGTCATCATAACTGCTGATGATACGTAAGCTCGAACCAAACGCCTGTCTTTTGTCGTTGCGATCATGAGAAAATCTTTTGGAGGGGAGTTTGTAAGCCTGCTGTTACGTCTTCTGTCGGTACATGGGGAGCAGGCAAATCCTATTCGTGATCCCGACATTTTTCAACCGTACAACGTACATTTACTTGATACTTCGTTTGTTATGTACTTTTCCCCATGCTTTGTTCTGAAATAGGCTCAAGTTGCCCTTCTGGAAGTACTTTGTAGGTACGTCATTTGTGTTGTTCATGAGGTGTCTGCATGCCTACTCACTCAAAGCATGCGTATTCCAGACTCGCAAGTTTTGCCTTCCGGTGGTCACAAGTGCATTTTTTTCACAAGTTCTGCATGGCATGCCTCTGTACCAGTGGTAATAAGCGTTTATTATTATTTATTATAAAGGTATCCAAGAAATTTCTCGTCATTAGGGCACATTCTCCACAAAACATTTGTGTACGGTCAGCCCATTTTCTGTGAAAGACCAGTGCCAATTCCTGTTTAGTCGTTGGAGTTGGTTTGTTCGTGTTTGCGACTTGAGTTGAGCGCATGCGTTGTCTTGCTCATAAACTCTTAAGGCCTACTCTACAGAATGGCGGAACTGGACAAAGCCTAAACTGTGGGATTCGAACAACCCCGATTTTTTTTACCTTGTGATCGATCTGTTCAAGCGACTATAAGGGGTATCAACAAACGCGCTAGTACGTCTGGCGAGTGGGGGAGCGGTATGTAAATGCCTGAAGTTTGGTGACAGCTCGGGACGGGACCGGAGAACACAATCGCTTGGGCATGCTGTCGTGTCCTTGTGTGCGTGTGTGCGCCTTTTGTGAGAACTTGTGTACACAGCCTCCGAGAGGTGAGGATAAGGCGCATGGCCCGGCCAACTTGCGGCAAACGTGTTCAGACAAGCCTCCACTGCAAGTCCGCCGCAAGGCCACGACAACTCAACGTGCAAATCATCACTGCCCCCACGCTACCCCTACGTGTTTTCTAGCCGTTTCCCTTTAGAGAAACACCAGGAGTTTGTTGGTATCTTACCGCTTGGAGAATCACTGTCAGCAAATGTGTATACCATTTAACTGGTTGCTTCAATCTAACGCATTTGAGTACCCGCCTTCTTCAATTGCTTTGCTATCCAGCCCAAACACTATTCCCTAAATCTGAGACCCAAGCGGTGTCCCAGTGGAGCCTTAACAAAGCCGGGATTTGGAGATAGCATGTCAGTTTTGCCGAAGTCTTACGGGGCATGGAGTTTTCCCCTCAACCTTCGTGACCCTCGCTTTCTTGTCATCGATCCAGAAAGGGGACCCGATAACACCTTACTTGGCACAAAGTGTCTGCGCGAAATCGCAGATTCATTTCTTCGTGAGTATAACAGGTAGTCCGAGTGTAGTTAAACGTGTGCTCCTCTGCGACGGAAATAGTCCATAGCATAATTTTGCAGCTTGCCCGTGAACAAAGCGCTCCCACAATCACACGCCAACAAAGCGGTGAACCGCGGCAAGAATCGGTCGAGGGAGGCCCTGCCATACGACCACAACCGCGTCAAACTGAAGAGAAGCATGAATAGTCCAGAAACCGACTACATCAACGCCAGCTTCGTCGACAGTTATATGCGCAGGAAGGCGTACATAGCCGCACAGAGCCCCTTCAATGCGACCACCGCCTGCGATTTCTGGACTATGATAGTCCAGTGCAATATCTCCCAGATCGTCTTTTTGACTAATCAGATTGAAGACGGCGCGGTTCGATGCACCAAGTATTGGCCCGATGTAAGCCAACCTAATTTCTTGTTAACCACTAGGAAGTTGAATGGTCTTGTGGGTTTAGTAGGTTTGTGTCGTCTTCTAGGTCGATAAAGCGGATATATTCAGTGATAAGCGCCATCCAGCCTCTGAACGTCAGTACGACTCAATCATGGTCCAAGCCCTGGACGTCGTGGAGTATGCTCACTTCAGTGTCCGAAGATTCCAAGTTACCGACCTGAATGCGGGAGCAACACACTTTGTCATCCAGTACCACTACCATAGTTGGTTTGCCAAGTCGAATGCTGCCAGTTCGATGTTCGACTCCTACGGCAAGGTAACGGCGCTTGGATCAACGGACAGGGTCTCAGCTGAGTTGTCCGAGAGAGATGCCGGTTTCGACCATTTAGCCTTCATCGACTTCTACTTCCACGTAAAAATGGCCACGCGTTTGGAAGATGGACCAATTTTGGTGCACTGTGAAGACGGTGCGTCTTTAACATGCCCACCTTGCTATCATGAGTAGTTTGTGATTTTCTGCAGTTTAGTTTACACAAAGTTATAAGAGAACTTATCCGCTGGGAACTACGTTTCCCCGGCTAAATATAGTCCGCATTAAATGAAATTTGGCCCCTTAATTGAGCGAGGTTATGTTGCCAGTCCTTCAACCAAACAAGTCATAACATTTGTACGAAGGCAATGTCGATAGGTGCACCTATTCATTCGCAAAATATGATGTTTTAACTATGCTGCAAACGTTATTACCAATCTACAACTAGAATGTCACTGAAGCCTGCAGAAGTCTATATCTATTTCTATTCAATGCATAAACAGAGGACTATGTCAATAGGGTTTTCTGTTGTAACGTTTGTATAAAGGGCGAACGTTGGAGTTACCCAGATATTTCAAACAAGATAAATTCCTTGACTCACACGAATAAGCCACCATTAATCTGAGCTGCTGTTGACGCTTGTTTGGTCTTCAGTGGCGCGTCGTGGCCCCACAAGTGCCTCATGTTCCCTCGCAGATTCCTTAGCGTAAGTTTTACTGTTAACACCGTTGCAGACCTGGCCATCTAGTGCTTGTCGCTCCATTAGGTACTTGCATTTAGCCTGGCACACGATACGTCCAGACCCGATGAGGCTTCTTTATTAACTGCGTGAATTTACGTTGGTTTTGCCTATGCTTTAGGTGTTTCGCGTACATCGGTGTTCGTAGCCTTTGACACTCTATTCCAGCAACTGATGCACGAGCACGCAGTTACGGTTCCACGAGTTTGCAGCAGCCTGCGTCGTGCCAGACCAAACATGATTCCCACACCGAGGCACTTCGCCGTGCTCTACGACCTGCTCTTCGAGGCGGGCATCGCGGGGCACTCGCTCGTCGACTTGGACGTCCGCTCCGCGCTGAAGACGGTGGGTTCCTTTCCCCCTTTTTCTACTCCACTTTCAGTCGCATCATTCTTTGACCTTGATCTCTTGGGTTTCAACCTATCACGTCATCGTCTTCTAGGTTTGTCTTTGTACTGATTCTCTTTTCTCTCGTTTTCCGCCAAGATTTACCAATGTGTTCGCACACAACGAATCCTAGTTCACTAGATTATTTATTGTAAAAAACTTGGAAATTTGCCTTTGAGTGATCCACCCATGTCTCCGTGTAGGCCGTGAATTAGCCAAATATGCTTTTTGCCTCACAAAGAATCTCTACCAGAAAAGTCCACGTTGGTAATGCCTATCTCCCCTAGACGTTATTTATGATCGCATTATTAAAGCCATCGGTAGCTTCACCCTTAAGAGGACATTTCATAGCCAAAAATCAAAATTTGTAATTGATCAACTTAAACTTCAGACATGACTTTTCAGCCCATCTTTGTAATGGCCTTGAAGGGACCTCATAATTGTCGACCCGCTGCTGTCTCAGTGACATTTTGTGATTCCTTTGAATGCCTCCTCGTTAAGCCTCTTCCCATTAAAACATGCAAATTGCTATTAATCTTTAAGCCCACTCTATCGTAAACGCTGTCGTGCACCCGCATTCCACCCTTTCTGCATTCAAGTTCTCCAATTTGCGCAGTGATCTAATTCTGATATTTCATTTTGGTTTATCCGGGATCTTTTTTAGCACCTCTCCTGTAGTCAAATCAAAACTTTCGCTCACAATTTCATGGCCTCACCTCTAGTCATTAATTGATGGGTACATGTCATTGTCACCGTGATTAACGAATCTTGCACCTGCTTGCATGAAAAAAATGCTAACAAGGCAACCTCGTCCAGCACTTTGCTTTCAAGTCGGGTTCTTGCCGTAACCGTGGCGGCTCAAAACTGTAGGGCACGCGTCACTCCACTCCTTCATGGTATCACCAATTCTCCTTGCTTTTTCCAGCTTAGTCAAAGGAACGTGGCCGCTGGTTTCACCTACCTCACCGAGCAGTGGTACCTCCTCCACAACTACACACCTTCCTGCTCGCGTAAAACCGAAGTGATCGACGCCCTCTCGCCCATAAATACGCAGAAGAATCGTTATCCGAACTTGCTCGACTTCCTGCCCCCCGATTGCTTCCGTCCTAGGATCCCTCCGGGCTACAACTCCGTCGAAGGCACCAGTGATTACGTGAATGCGGTCTACGTGGACGGTCTGGCTGTTAAGGAGGATCTAATTCTCACACAAACTCCGATGCCCAATACGGTTGAGGCCTTTTGGACACTCGTATTTGAAGAAAGGGTGGGTTTTTAAAACTATATTGTGGTGAATTGTGCTAATTCGTGTCTATCACCTCCACCGATCCATATCGTGGTTTCTTGATCATCCTGTTCACCTTACTTTCCTGCATACAACTGCGTAATTTATCGACCACACACCTCTTATCTTATCTGTTGCCCAACCTCTACTCTTAAACCCCACCAGCAGGCGTTGTTCCGCCTTGTACACGTCTGAGGCCTCGCGATCGCTTACAAGGAACACAATTTGGATGAGCTGCCTGTAGACGGCTAGGTTAATATGCTTCACATTCACCCCGAGGGGTGTCTGTGGGTCGTACCCAGGCTTCAGTCGAATGGGGCAACCTGAAGCCATCTGCTGGGTGGCCGCAGGCTTGGAGATTTCGATTTCAAAAACAGCTGGATTTGCTTAGCCATACAGATGCACTGACCTGAAAGCACTAACTGAGCTATCACCAGATTCGAACGTGGTGCAGCAGCGTTCATAATCTGTCTTTGCTTCATGTACTGGGGGTATTTTATGCGCTGCTTGATGTCGCGGTCACTTGCATCCTTTTTTTTATTACTCAGGTTACGTGTATTGTGGACATGGAGCCCTATGGCTATGGGTCCGATAACGCTGTCTGTTATTGGCCGACGTCTACCGAGGACAGTCTTCTCTCCACAGAACTCGAGGAACCCATCAACACCTTCACATTCTTCCCTGCCCAGGACACCGATAACATTGTCGATAGTGATGAAGAAGCATCTATTCCACGAGATGTCGGTGCCTGGTTCCAAGTGGCAGGGTTCCAGCTGGCCCAGGTGGGCAAGTTGACCGCCGTTAGGCGGCCAGGGTGTTCGGAGACGGGAAGACGTGTCGTGTTCAAGCGACAGATGCTAATACGACGCATCTTGTCCCAGACGTCACCTGCAGGACGAAGACGTGCCGAGGTCCGCACAGTAAACATTTTCCACTTCAGAGCCAACTGGAAGCAGGGAGGTCAGGTGTGTTTGTGGTTTGTGACTCTTCAATCCCTTATACATATTACACTATTTTTTTTTCATTAAGCGAGTCATTCACGGATTAGTGTTATTCCTGGATTTGGTTTTTTTCTGTCATCTCACCACACCCCCGCCTAATCCTCGTTTCGGAGTTTATCCCGGCAAATGAAACTTAGAAGCAGCTAGGTGTTGGTTGATCTCCAGCAGCTTCGTAAATTCTATGCACCATTTTGCTTCTTTTTCCATGCAAAAATTATTCAACCAACAAGAATCCGAGTATTTCAGCTAAAAAGAGTCGTCCACATTGAGAGAAGCATATTTAATATTCCAGTTATGTAAAGATGTATGCTAATGTCATTAATGTTGTTTCTAAATGCCACACATCGATCCGCCCTGTAAGTTTGACACCCCTCCAGTTGGCCTCGTTCCTGCCCCCTAGTTCCCTCTCACCTCTAGAACCCCTATTGCCTAGTGGGTTAGTAAACTGCTTTTGGAACTACCCTTTCTTATGATATCCTTGCGCTGCTCCTCACGTTTGTTCACGGATGGATGTTTTCGTTCACTGTGGATGGCTTGGTTCACTTCTTTCCATCGCTTTGTGATGGCTGAAGCTGCCTCTCAATAATTACTTAACAAATGGCATTATTTTTGCAGGCAAATTCAGACACCTGCCTACTGCTTGCTTGTAGCTTTTGATGGAAATTAGTCCCTTTTGATGGTTGCCTGGAGCATCCCGCATTTAAGCCACAATTGAGGATGTCTCTTCATGGAAAGTCCTCATCCTACGATGACAAGTGTCTCACCCTGGCACGTTTGCGCCTTCCAAAGTGATTATTGCGCCCATTCGATGATCTTAAGCCGACTGAAACCGACCTAATCTAACGTCATCGATGTATTGGCTGCTGCCACTATGGCGTATTAAGGGATCCCAATAAAACTTCTGTCCCGGCCTCGCCGTAACTTTCAACAGCTCTCGAAGTCAGTCTTAGCGGAAGGATTAAGCCTCGGAAATGAGAATCTGAAAATTTAGCGACTGTTTCAGAACGTTCTGTCATCTTTTGCCCGATCCCAAGTCAATCTAAATCGGCACATCAACATCATTGACTTATTTTTAGGTACCTTCGAGAGCCCATTTTCTGCAACTCCTGGAGGTTTTCTCCATTGATCGAGGGTTGGGGCCGGCAGTGGTTCACTGTCTAGATGGGGCAACACGAAGTGGACTGTTTGTAGCCAATCACCTTCTGGCAGAGAAAATAACGCGAGATCACTTCGTGGACCTCTTCCACACCCTGAAGTCCCTCAAACTCCGCCGACGCGCTGTCATCGGTTCAGTAGTGAGTCAATGAACATATTATGTAGGGTTGTGCTTTTCAGAAAGCCTATACAGCGCTAGAAAATGCAATGGCTTTGTTCAGATCCAGAATATTGTGCTTCTAAATGGGTAAATCCTGTAACTCACAATTTGGATCAAAATGGGTGTCGGTGAGTGTAACCAGGTTTTGGAGAGCAGATGGCAGTGAAGTTATGTTGCGCTCTTACAATTTTGTATTCAATTTTGTGTGCTTAAATGTCCCCGTTGAGTTTTGTTATCCAATCCTATCCGAGGTAGGTCTCAAATTGAGGCGTAAAATAAAATCCGATTAGATGCTTAAATCTTGGGATGTTTAATTATTGTTTGGATTAGTGGGAGGGCTTGAATAAGTGCGGCTATTTTTTCCCTTATAGTGTCAGTTGCGGTTTACTTATCGCGTCCTGGTAGATTGGGTCGATATGGTGGTGAATAAGCCACTTGCAACGCAAAAAACAGCCTACCCTATGTCACTTCTACGTGACTCCATGCCGACCCCACGAGGCAGTCGCCTAGGCGCCACCAATCGCAGTGTTTTCTCCAGCCGTGTCTCACTTGATTCAACTTACACCATGTGCGGCGACGCAAATGCGAGTAATAGCTTTAATGAAGAAGGTGAAGACCGGGATGCTTCTCCACCCCGAAGTGTCGTCGTGCTCTACCGATACTTCAATGATGAATTATCGCGAATTGTGAAGAATAGAACAGCCCTGCCCGCTACTCTAGACTCTAGCGGAAATCAACCGAACCGATCAAGAAGGGAGTAGCTACCAGCTTAATTAGATTGAAGCCCCGGGTGTTTCCATTCACCAAGGGAGAAACTTTTATAGCACATTTCTTTTAAAAGAAATTTTGTGGCTAGATTAATATAATACTTTTATCAAGTTTTTTTCCTGTTAAAGGGTGACTCGGAGGTGTGGGTGAAGGCTTAATTTCGTAAAAAAAGAAGGTCAGACAACCTTCTCCATGCCAAGAATAGTGAGTGCTGTGGTGGGCATTAGAGTCCGGTGGCTGAGCACCCGAGTTTTCTTGACCTCAATACGGGCGGCATGTTGGTATATTTCACTTTCATGGTTTTAAAGGATCCACCTGTTATATCGAGAGGGGTCACCAGACGGATAACGATTACGACGCAATACGGTATGAATTCTACATATCTGATTGCTAAAAGCGTGGGCCCTTAATGTCGCAGCATAGATCAGCGTTCTTTGACTTGTTTTTATGCATGATCATTTTCTATCCGACTAAGTTCGAGCAACGGGGCGCAATTTGGGAAATTCTCGAGTTAGTGGTTTAAGACCGTGGCAGTATTGGAAGGTAATTTTTTACAAAGAAAGTTGAAAAAATTTCTGGTATTATAAATAATTCTGCTAGGAAATCACGTGAGTTAAAACGTGCTGCTCACTCGAAACCACCAGTTAATTTGCATCAATATGTTACTCATATATTCAATAAATATGCACATTAAAACTGATGAACACTGTTTAATTTCGGAGGCCGTGAGGCCTACACAAAATTACATTCTCCTATCTTAAAACAGAAAAGCTACTGCTGAAGGAAATGATCCTCATCGACACTAAACTGGGAAGATTAGACCGATGAGAGAACACCTAAAACAATTGTACAAATACAGAATCATCTACCAAAAAAAAATTCGATACTATCCTGATGTGTTCAGGTACGCTTATATGAAAAAAATGTAGAATTTCAATAATGTTCCCTTTAAGAATGAATGGTCAATTTTGATGAATATGTACATTTAATTATTTTTAGTCTATCGTCTAGCAAAACTTTTATACTGCTTATTCATACACTGATTTAAATTTTTAATTAGGTTTACAGCTAGTTAATTGGACTTATGATACTTGAGTAACGGATTCATTGAACTATTTGTTTCTATCAATTCGATTGTTATCACTTTTTCGAAATCATGGTGCGAAAGCTTAAGCATCATGAGAAGAAACTTTTAAAGAAATTCGACTTTATCAACTGGTCCGCTGACAACAATCTTCACGAGCTCAAAATAATTAAAAGATTTCACATCCAAAAAAGGGAAGATTACACACTGTAAGTATAGATAGTTTGATAAACTGAATCAAAGTTACAACAAGCTCTCTCGAAACATTCGGGATATAGCGGAGAAACTGAAAGATATTGACGAGAAGGATCCATGGCGAGCGGAAATGACAAGTATGCTCTTAGCGAAATTGTAAGAATCTTTCATTAATATTTCGTCTTCTCAGACATAACCTTGGTCTAATCCCGACTAAATCGTCCTTGAAATTGGCTTCCAAAGTTAGTGCATCGTCATTCTGTAGAAGACGACTGCCAGTTGTAATGGTTCGTGCACACCTTGCGGAAACCATCAAGGCTGCTGTTACATTCATTGAACAGGGACATATCAGAGTTGGCCCCGACACAATTCGTGATCCTGCATTTTTGGTAACCAGGCAAGTATTCTTGAGTAGCAAAATGCGTTTATTCTTAGAAATAATGTTAATTTGTATCCACTTGCTATTCCGAAGTTGGTTTGGTAGCTAATTCCGGTGTTGTGCAACTAGGTCGCTCAATTATTATTACTTCCAGGCACGTCTGATCAAAACCACGACATAAACCAATACTATGAAACATCAACACCATGCTTTCGGAAAGCAGGCTTTTTTACGGTTCAATTGCCACTGTGATTAGCGAATCTACGTGACCTCTCCACCCGATAAAACTAGTTCCCGGCAGCTAAGTTTCTTTCAATGATTTAATTTGATGTTTAGAATACCTTATGGTGATGCTGAAGGCAAACCTTATAACGTAGTGATTTACAAGACTCATCAGATACCATTCACAGAAACCGATTTTTCGTTTTTCTATAGTGAATTCTACGGGTGGTCTATAAAAAATCTAATTATGCACAACAACTGTCCTCGAATCAAGGTGCCGACCGTCGATCCTAATTGTCCAGCTCCTGTTCTGTCTTTTAGGCCAATGGAAGATTATGTAACATGGGCACCAGGCTCTAACATCAAGAAGAACCTTCAGAAATACAAAGGCATGGTTGATGATTTTGACGACGAATAATTACCCAGCCAACCCTTGTTCATACTTTGTAAATACATCTTTTAAATCAGATATTGCCTAGTTGATTTCTGAGGTACAGAGATTATGCACAACGCAACTAGTTATTCATTTGGGGTATTTTAATTGATGATACAAAACAGGTAGCGGAAATATCATCCTTGCTCCATGGCAACTGCAGCTTGCGCTTGGATAGATCCCCATACGCCTTCTTTGACGTACGTGTCGACCTGTTGTGATGTTATGTCGTCCATCATGGGCCATTGGGGACAGGCCCCATTCCAGCGTTGTTGTGTCTTTTGGCACTGACTGACAACAGCAAATTTGGCCGGTTGTAGGCTTGGATCGTCGGTGGCTGTGCCAAGCTCTGTGCTTCGATTAAGAAGATATTCAATAAATCCTGGCTGCTCAACAAATAACGTGATTCCCCATGGCTGAAATGTAGGAAACAGGTTAGGGTACGCAGCCACCAAGTTACTGGTGCGTATGGTGCTTAGTGTACGTGCAAAAGTGTTAGTTGTGCGAGGTTAGTATTTAATTAGGCGACCTAACTGCGCTCCATGCAACTTACTCCAGTCGCGATGGCTTCGAGAAGCTGGAACGCACCCAAACGGACGTCACGGAAGGGTTGTCTTGCGAGGTTCCAAATACGAACAAGGAGGCGAGCGGGTGACACAGGATTGCTAATTTTGGTGAACCAGTTCCATGTTACCTGAGCGGCGGGCAGAATATCACTAACTTCACCGCTGCGAGGTAGGCGCAAAAGGTCAGACATGATGCTAAGGATCCGAGGAAGTAGTTCCGTCGACGAATTCTGTATCAGGCCACTTAATTTCGATAACGTTAGAGCAAGACAACCGTCGGGTTCTATAAATTATTAGCATGATTTTAACAAAGAAATATTTGTCAATCGAAATCAGGAGGTCATTCTTACCTAGGTGAGGGGCAACAGCCATTTTTCCATCAGATGTCCTGCAAATAAAAGATATGGCCTCCAAAGCCGCTAGCAAAATGGTCGGATTAGGCGAGGAAAGGGAAATTGAGAGGCGACTTGTAAGGGGAGACAAAGTAGACGAGGTACCCAAGAATCGAAGTGGTTCGCTTGCAGCCAACGCTCCAAAGAAAGTAAGATACCCTAATGGGAGTCAAAACTCTGACCCTGAGCAGTTGCAAAATATATGAATGGGTCAGTAACTACTTGAACCATGCTTACCCGGTAAAACCAAGTCGCACAGAGGATTTTCTTCTATGGACTGAAGAGTTGACAATAATGCTGTAATCGTTCCCTTCGACTGGAGGAATGAGCGACCTTCTTGAAAAGTGACTAACAACTTCAACACAGCGATGGAGTTAAGTTGTAGCAGAGGATCATCCTTTTGAAAAATAGTGAACAGTGGATCGAAGAATGCGGACTCAACCATTGTGTCAAAAGTTTCCACTCGTGCAGCAGCAATTTCTGCAAAAAGCTAATTTAATATCTAATTTATTAGGAGTCAATATTTACTTCTGACACTCTTATAATCTGTTCGTCATTATTTGTTGCGATAAAATTATTCTTCACACTTGGATTGCCTAGAAGTATCTTGACACCTTGAGGATGAAACACGCCTTAAACGATGAATAAAGAAAGCGCATGAGTACCAAAGGTTTTAATAAATGATAGTGAGGACGAGGCATTTTCAATTTCCTCCTGTGTGGCTATTTTGCTGATCTCAATCAACAGTTTCTCAGGTATACACAAGTCCTCAGTGCTCGTATTTTTTACGCCTTCTTCAAGCTAAACAAATAAGGCAAAATCCACCATACTCTCGAAATAATAAAATCCCTAAGAAGGTGGTTTCTTGACGAGATGGCGTCAAATAACTCAGATTCATGTGAGTGAACAAATTCAGTCAAATGGAAGGTTGAAAAAATAACCGAGGCCATACTTAAAGCCAAATCAGAAAGAACACTCAACATAGAACGTAAATGGTAGATCAAACCTGTTACTAAGGTCCATTTGACCAAATATATCCAGAAGGCCATGACTTGACACAGCCGTTTGGAGTTCTGCTTTAGACATATTTCTGAGAATAATATTAAGTTTTTCATAGTCTTGCACCGACCCAGGTTGGCGCGACACCCTGTCAATAATTTCACTAGCTGATTCCTGGAGTTGAGTCATTATTTACTGGTGTGGTGTGGCGTCGTATCAGGGCGCAGACATGTTGGACCACCTGGCCTCAGCCAATCCCGTGTCTT